>JANRGW010021021.1:0-19692 GCA_024733675.1 Psilopsiagon aymara
GGAGCAACTGCTCCAGTGGAAGGTGTCCCTGCCTGTGGCAGGGGTTGGAACTGGAGGAGCTTTAAGGTCCCTTCCAATTCAAACAGATTTATTGTTACACTGATCAAAAGTATCCCATGCACATCCTTTGCAGGACAGGGATGAGATCAAGCCCAGTAAAACACCTGCACTCTGGCAGCACCCCAGCATGCACATGCATGATACAAATGAAAGTGCATCACACAAGTTATTGCTAAATGCATTTTGCCTCCTGTCTCACTAAGCCGCATCCCTCCACCGTGTCTACAATGTCATAAATTGCAACCGTTTTGTTAAATTAAGCTTCAGAGGCTCAATTCTACTTGAAAATTGTGCCCTTGAGGAAAGACAATGCACAAAAGGAAGAGACATTTTCCTCACAAAAGAAACTGGACACAGACTTTCTGCTATGATATCAAAATGATGCAGATCATCTTTACGTCATCTGCAGAAGCTTTTCAAATCAAGTGGCAGGTCTTTTGGCAGTCCTTGTATATCTAGAAAAGAAGCAACACTGAAATCCTTTTACTGTCAAGATATTACCACTGCATTTTAAACAGGCTTATGATCGATCCTAATTATATTTTTCTTATCAAGCTTTAAGCTGCATATATAACCCCTATGATTTCTCATTACCATTCTGAGAAATGAGAAATATTCCTTGAGAAGATGCAAATCAATTGGGGTTTGAGTAAATCATATCGAAATGGAATTATAATTCAACAACAAAGGCATCAGGCTCATTAACAATAGCACTCAGTGGATCCACCAGCTACATTTACCTCCTCATCCCTAAAATATACCTTGCAACTGAGGTGTATTTGAGGTATAAACCAAAATTGCAGCTGAATGCAATTCAATTTACTTTGGCTTCTTGAGATAAGGGTCTTCATTACAGCATGTCAGCAGCTCTTATGTTTCCATGCTCTTCTCCTGCTCAAAGGGCTTTAGTCCATGGAAAGGCCCCAACTTCTTCAGGTGCTCCCTGGAAGCCCTCAAACAACCCACTGCAGGAGCTGAACACTCCATATACCAAGAGCACATGATGGGATAGTGCCCACAATAGGAACTCCGTAGTGTTCAGTTTGTCTCAGGGCAATCACAGTAAGAATTAAGCATAAGAACAAGGCAGATTCTCCTTTTGCCTGTAAAAAAATGATCACATGCTCCTAGCTGGAAAGCAAAGCATTATTTTAATCCAACACTGAAATTCATACCTTACGCTCGCAAGATCTTTTGCAAGAGACGTCAAACAGCCAAGTATAAGCTAAATTAATTCAATATGAAAATGCCTCGGTACAAGCACTTCACAAACCCAGCACACTGCTGCATAACTGCAAGAACTTAGTTTTAGATTTTAATAGCATGTTAAAACGTTGCTTGCATTAACTGCATCATTAAGATCAGAATGTGTTTTTCCATTTTATTATGGAAAGGATGATCTGTTTGTTTGGGTGTTTTTTTTAACTGAATACCAGCCTGAAAGCTCATGTTAAAGAACATCACCTTACAGAGGAACGTAGGAACGGATTCCTCCAGCTCAAATCTGAGACACTACCTCATAGCTGGTGGGTCACAGGCAGCAAATGCAACAGAGCACTTCTGCAGAGTCCCATCATATACAATTGCTGGCAGAGGGAGGCCGGGTGGTACAGGGAGACAGAGCTCGCCCAGGACTATTATATCACTGGCAATCTTTACTGGCCAAGTATGACAAAATTCCTTCCAACAGCTCAGCGTGATACAAGCTCTTGAAAAGGACTTTCACCCTAGTGAGGGCTCCAGGATGCTAAGGGGAAGGGAGGAGGGTGTGTGCATCTGGTGGATGGTTAATATAAAACTCTACATTTTCTGTTTATTGGAATAGCAGTCTCCCTCAATAATATCTGCTATTTATACTGTGCATAAACTATGGCACAAAACCTTACAAACTTAACACACTGGATCACTTAAGCTAAAAATGAAATGGACCATTTTCTGGGATGAATCCCAATTGCTTAACACTTCCCAGTATGCCCAAGTGTTTCAGGCAGGAAATGAATACTAGTATATCTAGTTGAAACTAGGGCACTGATTCAATGCAGACAGAGAAAAGAATTTCCCCTACTCAATCACCAATACAAAGTTTTTATTGGTGGTCCAAGCTCCAGGAATTTCTCAAGCCTGTAGCTGCTATGTGAGATCCAGCAAGTCCCTAGAACCAGGATATACCTACTGACATTTCTAAACCGTTCAGTAAGTGTAATTATCATTGATCAATTGGCTAAACATGGGTACAGGGCTGGAATGTAGAGGGAATATGCTTTGCTTTATGAAGACCTCCCTCTTGCAGTAGGTAGGGTGAGAAGGACGGCTTTATAAGCTGCTTTTGCTCACCCAGTGAAACAATCCAGCCCTACTAGCATAGCCGCAGAGATTCAGCTGAGTGACAGAGGAAGTGAGGATGTCCTTTCCTAAGAGCTTCCATGCAAAATCATGTTATTTCTGAATCAAACAGTTGTGGAAGAGGTGCTAAATAGCAGAGGATATTTGAATTGATCAGCCTTCCCGACAGCCCTACAAGGCAGGAGTATAGGTATGACAAAAAGCAGAAGAACTAACAGATTGTCCACTAGGCTATGAAATTAATGACTATCAGGTCACCAACGGAAGGCTCTCTCCCTGGGAATTCTATCAAGGATTAGTGCAGTTTCTCACAGCGCTCAGGCTGCCAGTGCCATGCTACATTCCCAGCTGATGACACAGCCTCAGCAGCATGCACAGCTCTGCCTCTTCCACTTGATACTCATGAGTCATAAAAATATGGAGAGTCCTATAAATTCTGTTTATGCTTCTCTCTCTCTTAAGATATGTAAACCAGCTATGTAAAAGAGCTATGAAAGCTGTCCTCTCAGCCTTCAAAGACTTGTTTAAGCAGCACTGTATGATTCCCCTTAATACAATTGTCTAGAAGTCTAAACTTTGGTAATTACTTCAAATGAAAAAGAACAGCAGGAGGCTCTGTTGAAGGGAATATAAACAATTATCACTTGCACGAAGGCTATGCCAGTTTTGAAATAAACTTGAATGGGTTTGCTCTTGAAAACACGGAGCACTACATTAATTATCTGACATAGCAGTCCTCTCAGCTGTACTCCATGCATCAAACCCGCTATTAGAGTTACACAAGAGCACCAAGAGATACAGAAAGGACAGGGAAACGTGAAGCAACAATGAGATCTTGTTAAATTGGGGTCTTTCTAATGGGTGCACCAATAACTTTATGACAATACTGAAGCTGGTGTGCACACCATAACTCCTGAGGATAGACTGGGCTACGATAGACTGTGTCTGTTCTCTCAGTTTGCAAGAGAAATGGTGCAGTGCAAGAGCATAAAGGTCAGATCAGATGGGTAACGCTCATCCCTGCCTGCCAGCTTTGAATATGTTCTCGATTCTCTAGCACTAGTCCTGTGACCTTTTAGTGAATTTAAAGTTACTTCTTGTTCCCTCCAGCAATTCTTTGTTTCAATGGCAAAAATCCCTGTTTCAGGGGGTGTTGAATTAGGACCTTACAATGAAGGAATGAAAAAAAATATATGCAAAAAGGAGGAAAAGAATCAGTGTAATATCTGGATTTGATAAATCCGAAAACCCTAAAGATAACTAACAACTGTCAGAGCACATGATACTCTTACAGATAGTGGAGAATTTCACATTGAGATTCAAGTAATCATCGTCCAGAATGACATACAGATAATCAAGAGTCTGATGTTTGTTTATGAACATCATCCATAACTTCTTTGCAAGCTCAATGAGATGCAGTGCATGCTAAGCAGTAAGAAATGGTAATCTGCCACTTACATGCAGAATCTTTTGAGCTGTGACAAGCATACATTTAGAAAACAGAAGAAATATGGTCTAAGGATATATTTATAGCTGGCCTTCATCTTTATCTTTGCATTTCATTGCTAGAGTTCATATTCAAAGTATAGCATCACACCAAGAAAGAAAAAAAGAGCATTGCTACAAGAACAGGAAATATGTCTCATCTTTCTTTACTCCTCTTTTGAAAACGCTTCTTTAAGATTTCAGTTTGCAAACCTGATTTATACCAGCCTGGCCAAAGGAAGGAAAATAACCAACAGCAGCTCAAAATCTGGCCTTGGAAGCTTAAATTGGGTGAAGCAGTTTTAATGTTCTCTGAATCCATTGCCCCTCCTCCAAGGAAAACCAGATTTCTGATTTATTTGGATTTAAAAGTCATTGGTGTTGCAGTCGTAGCTGTTATTCATCAAGAAGCCCTCTGCAGGTCCTCCTGTCCTCTCTGCCCACCATGAGCATCTTTATTTTCCTCCGCTTTTCTCTAACCCCAACAGCAACAGATCCACACTCTGGTATGTGGAAAGCCATCCATTATTCACCGCCGAACAAGAGGTCCAGCTCCCTGAATGTTGGGGAGAGATTGCTTTTCCAATATACTTTTTATATCCAAAGGCAGTAGCAATACTTTCAAAGGGCCAAGTGAGATTCCTGTGATTCCAGTGTGTTAGGGGTATAATTCCTTAATAGATTGATATCCCTTAATAGATTTATGATTCTATCTTAATAGATTCCATGATTCTAATGCATTGACAGGTGCATTGTGTGCAACTGCTTTCTCATAGTTAATTATTTTTAAGAAGTTATAAAGCAAAATTTTCTTTGTCCTCTAAACATCACCCAAATGTAATATTAAAAACCAAATTGTCCACAACATTTGAAAGCAACCTGGACTGGCAACTTGCAAACTCAAAGCAATCTGAAGTATTTCAGGGCTTTCCAGCTCATCATGCAGTGCTTCAGAAACCACAGAATCACAGAATGGTTTGGGAAGGGACCTTGAAGCCCATTCAGTTCCAACCCCCTGCCATGGGCAGAGACACCTTCCACTAGAGCACGTTGCTCCAAGCCCCATCCAATGTGGCCTTGAACACTGTCAGGGATAGGGCAGCCACAGCTTCTCTGGGCAACCCATCCCAATGCCTCACCACCTTCACAGTGAAGAAACCACACTCAGCTCCATGTGTTGGCTGGCTTCAGGTCCTACAATATATGTTCAGCTACATTAAAATTTGTCTTTACACACGGTAATCATAGCTTGATGGAGCTTACATCTATGCCTGGAGCAGTTTAATATTGCACCCAAATGGATACAGAGATCAGAATTACAAAAATATGTGAATAAGCATCAAAAGATGCAAAGCATCACCCAGTAAGAACTTGCCCCTAACTTGCTTGCGTGCTTTTAGAAACCACAGAAGAGTTAATCTTACAAAGCACTTGATCAGCTTCATGATTATATCTGAATCCTTCCAGGTGCCAGCAATGGCATTTATAAATCTTGCACAGCCAAGAGTAGAGAAAAGCCCCATACCTCGGTGACAGATTCCACAACCTAAGGACTCTTCTATTTACTTGCATAATTGATCGTATCATACATGCACAAAATGCTTTCCATTTCCCAGAAACTTAATGCATTTTAAGGTCTGGGCTAAACCCTAGATCCAAAGCCAACTTCATTAACAGAGTGTATCACTTCGGGAGAATGAATGTCAGCTCAGGGCAATGCCACACTGGGATCCCCCCCAGCATTACAGCTTTTACACGTCTGCCCTGGATAGTCTCTGGCAGCCAGTGTTTCCCCACAGTTATGACCTTTTAAACATAGAAATGAAGCCAAGAAACCCTTAATGCCCATGTGAAATATTTCCTGCCTGAGGCTTGTCTCTCCAAGAGAAGATATGTGCTTCAGGCTCTGGTCTAACACAACCAGTGTTACCTGACCGACAGCTCCTGTGATGCAGGGTCTGGCACGCATTAACCAGTGTGCATCCTGAGCAGGGTGTGAGGATAAAAACTGAAGCCAAACAGATGGTCTTCAGAAAATCTTCCCTAAAGTGTTCTGTGTACTCAAACTTCACTTACCCAACTCTCATCAAACTTCGCTTGATTTGCACGTCTCCAGCCAAGTTTGAAGAAAAATATTCAACTGGAAACACGCAGGGAAAAGAGTAATTTTCTTGCACTTGAATAAGATAAAAATGAAACCATTTTCTTCAAACCTCAGAAAAATTTAAGCAAAACAGAGCCCAACCCTCTTGGGTTGAAACCAAGTACTAGAAAAAAAAACACCAACGCAGAATGCAAAATGATGAACAAATGAGGATGACGTGGAAGGAGAGATGGAGCTACAATGTATAATGACCTATCAACACATTCTGTAATGCACACAGCATTGAAGACAGAAGTCGCATCTGCACTGAGTATGGGCATCTATTGTTTGAAAGGAGAGAGCAATGTTGTACACTTCAGGACCCTGATTTCACCATCACCCGCCCACAAATACAGTTACTCATCAGTAGCCCTGACTAGCAACAACTGGATCCTCAAAATAGTAACCACTAATTTTAGCAGCATGCTTAGGATTAGCACTGAATATTACATCCAGTTAATACAAGAATGTAACTGGGCACTATTAAAATAGTCCAAATGAAAATGATCTAAGCCTTTTGAATTCAAAAAAACTAACTAGACGAGCAGCACTGTACCGTTGCAAAAACATGGACTTCATAGTAACTCCTTGTAATTCGTACATGGTAACTTCTCTTTATTTTCTTTTTTAAATGTGTGTCACTATATGAAGTGTTCTCATGAGCATATGTCCCTTTTTAAACAAGAAAGAAGCAAAAGCATTTCTGTAATAATACCACCACAGTGAAATCCCAGCTTTGGTCTACTTACAGCTTTGACTTAGGGTGGGGAGAAAATTGATCTGCCCAGTAAAAGAGAGGTTCTCTCTAGATAGAAACCACCGCATTTGTACTTAGGGAAACCCACATTCTTTAAATATAACTTAATTACATGTCTGATTTTAAAATTGGATTTTTCCTACCATTAATTTGAACTGTCATTCTTGCAAAGTACCTAAATCATTAGGTGTCCTTGAAAGAGTACACCCTAACTGTATTAAAGTTAAACCAAGTAATAGCCAGGTAACTTTCTTCTCAGCAAACGTAGTTTTCTTGCTGTCGGTGAACAGGTCTGTGTGCTGGTGTAAGTAGGGAGTGAGACTAGTTTCAGCTTTTTCGCTCATGCTCTATGTACTGCATAGATGGCCCTCAAAGAGGAAGTCATTAGCTTAATAATAATTCCTGATAGATTCCAAATGAGATATTCCAATAGATATTGCAGTGGCTCCTGGGGTAAATGAAAGGAGAGTTTTATCTTCAAGATGGGAAAGCAAGAGTATGGCCACTAAATGATGAGTGGGGGTTCTGAGACTAATTGTTAAGCAGGAATATTTACAATCAAAGGATTGGAGAATGAGGCTATCATTGCAAGGCAATTATCTAAACACAAATAACTTTAACGGTTTGGCATTTTTATAGCCACCACGTTATTTATTTTACTATACAGTCTATTGAAATACCATTCCCCTGGTTACAAGTACACTGCATACTCTTTTTTAACTTCATATAAAGATGAAATAAGAAGGAACACTTTGAAATGAGTGGAAGAACAATAGGTCCTTTTTAACCATCAACTACAACAGTGTTTAACTTTTGTGCTTTTGATCAATATTTGTGTGACAAGCTATTTGTTACTCTTCTCCTCTACCACTTTATTGCTGTTGTTCTTCTCACAGCCTGATCTGCACTTTTGTGTGTTTAATTTATAACAGTTTCCATGGAAAAGAAGTATTCAAAGAAAAAAAGTGCTGAGACAGCACCTTCTGCCAAACCACAAATCTTTTCTAATGTTCATCTTAAACTGAAAGTAATTCTGGGAAACAAATTAATGATATAAATCACATTATCATTACTCACATAAAGATACTCTATGTAACTCTTTCAGAAAGCTACAGTGAGTAGTAGCTAGAAGAACTCTATAAGGAAAATGCCTGTTTCTAATTAAATTATCTAAAAATAGAGTTGCACATACATCTAGGACCAAGCCATCTGTGTTATCTCTCGAAGATAAGCCATTCTACACCCACAATGATATCCCTTTCATCACTGCAGATATTCAGAACTAGGACTGGCCCTTCTTTCCCAACTTAGGAAGGGAAAAAGAAAAAGGAAGCAAAATTTTCATTCAGATAAGGTTCTTTAAAAGTCAGATCCTTGTTTTGGAATCTCTTTTCACACCTACTTCTGTCAACTGGTTGAGCAATCCAAAACCACGCCCTGCAAGCAGTGGCGATAGTCAAGTAGGATTACTCCATGAAACACTTTCCCAGTGCAGTAAGAAAGCTGTTTCTAATGGGCTGCATTGCTTGTGTTTGATGGTTTTGATCCCTCCTTCTTCTTTTTGACCTATTTGAAAACGTATCTTTATTCTCCTCATTCTGACAATTAACAGAACAATATAAAAAAGCCAGAATGAAACAGAACCCGTGTCAGAAAGGTTGGATAAGAGATTCCCATGACATCTTTGGTGATACTAAACAACAAAAACCTGTCTTCATACTTCAAGCAGGAGACCAAGGAGACAGAAAACAGCTACCCACATTATCTGCCAATGACTGAGGGGAAAAAAGGAGGAATGCTTATCAGGGTCTGTCAAGAGGAGGAAACAATCTCTGCTTAGCCAGAGCCAGTGACAGATTACCCTCTTGTTAGGCAGAGAGAAAGCAGAGAGTGAAGGGAAGCAGGGGTTGGAGTAAGATGTTCTTTAAGGTCTTTTCCAGCCCAAACCACTCATAATTCCTTGATTTCAAGGGAGACTTACTCACCATTCCCCCTGCAATACACAGGATGGCATTTGGGGGCTATTTCCCATGAGGGGCTTCAGGTAATGCCTCAGGCTGCAGCCAGCAAAGCAACATTATTTACACTATTTTGCTGTTGTATGACAGAATCCCAAGCAATGCGTGTTAATCTTGTTAGAAGAATTGTTTCACTTCAAGCTTCCATTTCTGCCATCAGGAATAAAAATGCCACTTTACAGTAAAAAGGTATTAATTTTAACCAGTTTCTTCAATTAAGTAAGCAACAGTTTTAGACATCAGACTCTCTACAAAAACACTCTTACAAGCAGCATGATGAAGTGTGTTTAGTTTCCCCTAAAGCCTTCCAATTGCTATATACCTTAGAAGAAAACAATGGGCAAAATGAAGACTAACCTTTGAATAAATGCCATTTACTGGTCTCCACTGTTCTCCATTCAAAAGGAAGGGAATTGTTATCTCGTACTCTTTTGACTGGTCCTTTGGCATCTGCTGTCTTGAGGATTCCAATTTGCTGTCCACATTCTCACCTAAGGACAGGGAGAAGCACTTCATGTTAGTCAGGAACAGCATCTGACAACATTAACCATTTAAGTCATTTAAGACACCTAGCAGCATATACTTCAGGAAAAGAATTGGGCATTAAAACATTGTGGGGTCATATTCTCAGTGTCAAAACCTACACATATTTCCATGAGAACTGGGTTTTTTGGGGAAAAGTGTTGAGGTTCATTAGATGTGCTTCCTTAGCAGCAGAAGACAGACTGCATGTAAGGTGTAGAGATACCAAAGATACGGAATTGGGGAGCAAGTCTCAACTAAGAACATTTGAAGAGGTATAGGCACCATTATTTAAAGTGTTACGCTAAAAATCACACTAGAGTTTGGATTTATTTTCTCCACTGAAGATGACAGCAGGAGGGAATGCAGACAGTGTCCGTCTTTTCAGAATCATCATTAAGAGGGTAAGCAAGCTGCAGGGATTTAAAAGAGATAAGATTTTATCAGGACTATGTTTCCCTAATTGAGGTAAGAATTAGCCTTGATCATTCCACTCCCCAGTCCCTCTTCACCTCATCCCTCTTCCAAGATACTGTCGCTCTGAATCAGATTCAAAGCAGAAGTGGTGGTAGGAAGAGGGATGATGGCCTCATGAGTGTCACTAGCACCTTAATCATCCTAGGACCAGCAGACTCTGCAGTTGCTTGACACAGGCCCCCCCTAGGGACAGACAGAGACCCCAGATTTTCCCTTATGTCCTTCCCATTCTTGTGATGGGGTCAGCTGGTCCACAAGCTTCACAAGCTGTAGTTACAGCATGGATGTAACAACCCACTCCTGAAAGGCTCCAGATTTATTACACGCAGCAGATTTACCATGTGTAGTCTTTGGTATTTTAAGAAACCCCAAACACTTCTTAATGCACCATCTTACTCTGCTAAACACAGAAGTGTGTGGTTATACTCCATTTTAACTAGCTTGAACTGTATACAACAAAGACTGAATATTTACTTAGCAGCCTCAGCATGGACATGCAAGGAGGTCACAAAGTACTGACAACCCCATAACATCATGGATGCACATTGTCATTAGTGCATTGTCATTAGAGCATTTAAGGGGAAAAAGAAGTCTGGAAAAGAATATAAACTCTCACTGAATTAATGCTCTACTCCTACACAGTCAGATGACTTCAATTCATACCACAGTGTCAAAAAGCCATTTGCATGCAACATTTATCAAGTGTTTTTCCTCTCACTAAACATACGAATGGTATTATGCCCATCAAAGCAAAGTCCTAAAAACTGTGTCATGGGACAAGAGCTGGAAATAGGATTGAGAATAAATCTTGAAGAGAAGACAAAGATGGTTTCCAGGTGCTGTGGGACAGTTAAAACACCAGTGGTGCTTGACACATGCTTGACCTATCTCCACACCAAACATTCTGGTGCACTTGGACACCCTGAGGATGAGACCTGAGTCTTTGCAGGGGCTCTAAAAATGTGTCTATCTTCCATTAAGATGGAGAAAAGCCAGTGTTACCTTCCTTCCTCCTTTCTCCCATTGCCTTTGGGCTAGGAGGTGAAGAGAGAAGGAGATGGGGTGATGTTTTAGCAGCTGAACCATGGCTCAGGCCTGAACCAGGTATTGGAGTGAAAGGAGAGCTGTGGAGTCAACCTGCCCACACAGCTCAGTGCTCAGTACTTGCCATCCCACCAACCTCACCTACCCTCTAGTATCTAACACTCTCTGAGGATCCAGAGCTATGTTTTGAGCAGAATGACCCCAATTTAGTCATTGTTACAATTAAAACTGTCTATGCAGTCATTATGATTAAGGCAATGAGAGAAAACCAAGTTCAGTGTTTTCCAGCATGATTATAAAAATATGATATTTTCCCTAAAAGAGCAAAAAAGGGCCAAGGTAAAATGATGGAGTATACTGGGAAGAGGAAAGTTGCCTGTTATATGAGCATTCCTGCACAGAACCCAATCCTCAGCACAACCCAAGACCAAGCGACAGGGATCTGGCAGGACACAGCATCAGCCCTTGGAAGAGATGGTCAAACGATACACACAAGTGGGTTTGCCCCAGTGGAGGAGTATGAGATACCATCTCATCCGTCTACAGGGGTCTAGACAGAACCTCTTTATTCTGACTACCAGGCGTGAAGCTGCACAGAACAGAAATTTATGAAGCATGTCTCAAAGAAATGAGAAAAGTTTGGCTCTAGCCCTGATCTTTTTTTTTCCTGGCTTGCTAAAGCAGTCTTAACTCTATGAATTAAATTGCTCAGACCCTTCTATTTGTAGGATTTGCGTTCTGAAGGTTCTGTGAGATCTAACCCAATGAGCATCCTTTTCTTCACACAAATGCATTGTCTACATCACTTCCAAGCAGTCTTGCCATGGAACTGCAGCTAGATAGAAAGAGGCATCAATGTCTTCCTGGTATTCCTACATGTGCAAGTTGCCTTTCTTATTAATTCTGCAAATTATTAATATCACAACATTTCACAGAACACAAGAAAAAGGAGAGGGGAAGGGATCAGCATTCGCTTGCGTCATTCACTATGAAGGTGTTGAGGCCCTAGCAGAGTTTATTCAGACAAGCTGTGGCTGCCCCATCCCTGCAGTGTTCAAGGCCAGGTTGGACAAAGGGGCTTGGAGCAAGCTGCTCTAGTGGAAGGTGTCCCTGCCCATGGCAGGGGTTGGTATTGCAGGAGCTTTAAGGTCCCTTCCAACCCAAATCATTCCAAGATTCTATGTGTTATTCCCTCATTACATGGCACGGTCAAGAAAGCGTAACTGCTATAAAAATATCAGGGGAAAAGAGAATAATATCTACTCAAAGTGTGGTTTAATTTCACCCCTCTTATTCCTATTCCATCAGGACAAAGTAATGCCTGTGGTGCGTAACGAAGTATGGTTACAATGAGCAAATTTAATCTTACACACATGCTTATTTATCTGCGCACTGAAAATGCATATTGTGCAGAAGTGTTGATAGTCTGGAGACAGACACCAAGACAGGTTTATAGGCAGCAGTTATATCTTTATTGGAAAAGATAATTTATTGGGGGGAAACAAACCAGACAAGCTTTAGGGCTTGCAAAGTCTTCTGAAGCCGTAGCATTTATAAAACACAAGATCAATTTCTGTCTAGTTGCTTTCCTTCAGTCACATATTTTGCTGCTTATCTGAGTGTTTTCATTTAAATGATTGGGTGTGACTGATAGAAATCACAGCTTTCTGCAGAGGGCAGAGAAAGCTCCGCAGCCCAGTCACAGGGCCCCATTCTGATAAGCACTTGGGCACATGCTGAATGTTATGCACTTGCTTGTCCTCAGTGTGATACATGCACGTTACGGTTACTTTTGTAAACCAAGTAACAATGGTTTTCTGATTTAAGGTTATTATATTTACAACATATGCATATTTCTGAAAGACTTTGAAATAAAGAAACTGCTATTACTGATAAAATCCAGATCAATCTTTAAATTTAAAAGTAAGAGGAAAATAAAAAGGTAAATCCTTTAAATAGGATTCTGCAGTCTGATTGCAAAGCTTTCAAGAACACATTGCAGAAAATAAGGGATCACAGCCAAGGAGGAGTGACCCACACATCTCTATGTGGGATGGGAAAGATG
Organism: Psilopsiagon aymara; assembly: GCA_024733675.1. Classification (NCBI taxonomy): domain Eukaryota; kingdom Metazoa; phylum Chordata; class Aves; order Psittaciformes; family Psittacidae; genus Psilopsiagon; species Psilopsiagon aymara. The sequence goes on from JANRGW010021021.1 coordinate 12,915, forward strand.
ACAGCATCTGAAGGGCCTGACTGGACAACAGGACACAGACATAAGAGACATGGGCAGAGGAAGTTAGGAGAAAAAAACCCATGCAAATTACATAAGAAGAGGGGAAAAAAACCCAAAACATAGGCATAGGTATTGAAGTATGCAGGAAACTAAGAAATGTGACAAACAGATATGCAGCCTCAGAATAGCCCCGGGTTTGGGCTTCTGGAGAGGTACAAAGGTGGAACAGCTTTGGCACACAGCGCTAAGTCAGGAACACCAAAGAATTTATCCCAGTGAGGGATATTTCACCCAGCAGCTTGCACAATGGCGGAGCAAAACAAACTCCCAGTTCTCTTCTGCTGGTATCAGGCCACCCACCTCCAAGCATAAGCCCAGCCCTCTCAAAGAGCATCCGAGGGGCACCAGGAAAGGAGCGTGATGGGACGGGACTGGACATCTGCACTAACGAAGGGTTTCCATCACCTTGATCACATCCCGTGAGCTCCCAGCGCTGCAGTTCTTCATGCACACAGACGTGCTGGTATTTCCTCTCTGCCACTCTTCATCTCCTTTACCCATTTTTATTACGATTTCTTTGAAGCTGGAACCATTAGATTTCTTTGCATTACATTAATAATGAGGCCTCTTCTCTATGGGGACTCTTGGTGATACAGCAATATAAATAGTGGAATAATTGAAATCAGAGAATTGAAATTTTGGTAACGTGTCACGAGAGGGGATGAAAATCAGGCCATCTGTATCACCAGAAACTTTTATTAGAGCCAGGTTTCCTATCTCTTGTGTCACATGCACCTACTTACTCACCTACTTATTTCCCATTTCAGTGAAATTCTGTCCTGTTCTTCCTGACGCAAGCTCATCTCCCACTTTTTCACATGAAAAACTTCTCAGTTGCGTCTATCTGGTTTCTATTTTCAGCCTGCACTGAAGGTAACACTTTTGATCCACAAGCTGATGTAGCATACCTTATTCTTCTTTTTTCCAGCAATATAAAAGATGCTTTGTACAAACCGTGAGATGAGTCGATGTTATCTGTCAGTGGCTTTTGTGTGGCTTAAATGTTCTTCATCTGCCACGTACTTCTACAACTTTTCTTCTTTGCACACTATCATACAACCTTGTTGGCAAAGAAGTTCAGAGCAGTTTTCATCTCTTTGCTTTGTATTTCAGCTCCACTGAGCTCTGTGCAAAATAAACTCCAAGCCTGCAACGTGACATCTTTGTTTAATGGCTGCTGCCTCCTGAAGAAGCCCAGGCATACTTCAAGTTTTTCTTTACATAAAGTTAATAAGCTTTCAGTCGGGCAGTGCGATTTATTTGTCCTTATGATAAATAAAAAGGTGAATGTTCTCAGTACTGATTGGGTTCAGATAAAATGGGATGAAGTGGAAAGAAGAGAAAATGTCCCCCCCAACTGTACACTCCTGCCATCCTGCTAGTGCTGGGTTTGCTCCGTGCTCGCCTGGCATGCCACAGAGAGAAGAGTCTGGCTTAGGGTGGTTTATGAATACTATCCATCTAGTAACATACAGATTTATAATAAAGCCAATGCATGAGGCTGTGCTTCCTTCCCATTGTGGACATGCATGTTCTGGGAGTCCCATCACAGAATCAGCCAGGTTGGAAAAGACTTTGAAGATCATCAAGTCCAACTGCTCCCCAGCAATGCCCAAGGCCTTAGTGATGTCTAACCATGTCACAAAGGGCCTCATCTACATGGTTTTGAACACTTCCAGCAATGGTGATTCCCTCTGCACATCTTGTCCCATGCACATTGACAACATCCTGTCAGGGTCCTGAGGCACCCAAGAGCTCTTACAGCCCCACCGCCTCACTAAAGCCCAGCCCAGCGACACTGTAAGATGCCTGTTACCAACCCAGACTACAGCCTTCTTCCCACCACACTGCACCCAGACACCCATCGTCTCACCCACTGGAGTTACTGCCAAGTTATGAAAAGCAGGACAATAAAGAAAAAGCTGAATTAAATTAAATTATACTATCCTCGTGTTACCTTTCATATTACAAATGGGCTCAGAATTGTAAGCCACAGCCTATCTCCTTTTTCCTTTGTCACAAAACAACAATGCACCGGAATAATCTAAGGATAGAAAAGAATAATAGACAAGAGTAATCTTTCTGCAAACTGAAAACAGCGCTGCTGTGCATCACAGTGCTTTGGCAATGCTGTGGAAGACAAAAAGGGTGTACTCTATCCATTTCCTTCCTCGTTTTCCTCAGATTCCTCAGCTTAATTCAGTCAGTGGGATCTATTGTTTGGATGGGTCATTTCAAGCTGTGGAGATCAGGCTATACTAATGGCTGCATCCAGCACTCACTGGACCATAGGCAATTAGTTTCATGGCAGGGCACAGAGCCATCCCCATAGGCTTTGTTGCCAGATGGCTTCCCCTATAGCCCAGGACACCTTGGAGTCAACTCTGTGCCACCAACCCCAGCAAGCTGGGCCGGAATCCCAGCAGAGCCACCGCTGTCAGTGGGGCACCCATCAGATGGGAAGGAGGTTTATCCCTCTGATCAATTGCTTTCCTCCCATGTCTTATTTGTGATGATTATTGTAACAACTCCAGACTCAAATGAGAACTTCGTAGTCTAAAGTTATCAAATTTGCTTACACACAGAGAGGAGGACCAAGCATTTGCCCTTCAACATGGGAGTGAACTTAGGAAGTGCAAGGAAGGGATGGTACTGGGTAAGAAGTAGGGACTACCTACCAAGTACATCGCTAACCAACTAGGTAAAGGAAGGTTTCCACCAAAATTCAACATTAGGATCAGTATTTGAATTTCTATCAGCAACTTTTACTCAATGTGTAGAATTGTCCTTCTGCAATCCAATGCTCCAACAAGTTTGGAGACAATACCTGCACAGAGGACAGGAATATTACAGAAGAACCCAATAAGTTGCAGCCTGGAGCAAAGGGATGAAACCACACAGTACCGAAGGCAGGTTTGTACCCTTGAGGGCTGGTAAGTTTTCTGCTCAAAGTGGTAGCCTTCAAAGGCAAATGACAACAAAAAGACCCATGTATGTTATTCAGTATAGTGTTGATAACACATGAAGCAAAGACAGCCCTGGAAAGCTGCATAAAAAGAGGTGTTTCCAGTTCAGATGCTGAAGTTACTCCTAAGAGTTAGCAATAGTAGCACATCTGGAATCCTGTGGGCATTTCTCCTCACCTGCATTCATGAAGCATTAATTCAGCCTGGAGCTGGTGGATTGGAAAGGCTGCCAAGGTGAGCAGGGAAGTGGAAAGACTGAAGTACAAGAGGGGAACTAAAGGAATTATTTTGCATAATCTACAAAACTAAAGATGACAGGACCCATGATAGTCCTTTAGCTTTATACAGCTCTTGGTATTTATCTTGCCGGGGCTGATCTATTTATAGGGGGCAAGAGTATAAAGTGGCTACACATAAAGTTGGATAGGATTGCAATGCACAACTTCTGGGCAAAGAAGATCACATCCAGTTCTCGTGCATCAATTTAAAATTAAAGATCAACTTGCTTTAAATGGAAATCGTGAACATTAGGACTGAGACTGCATCATGTCAAAGGATAAAGAAGCGTCAGCTATCCAAGTATCTGGCCAAGAAGTGGGGATGTGTGCTTCCAGTCCTCTCTTTCACTCCATCTTCCAGCAAAAGCCAAAACATTACCCAAGCTAAACACTAACCAGGTACAAATCTTGCTGAAAACACCTTATAGAACAATATCTATTCTGACTGAGACAGGAAAAATAATAAGTTGTCACTTATTAACATAACAAAGTGTAAATTATGATGCTATGATAAATACAAAAATGCTGCAAAATAAACCAGTACATTTCCAGTACACAATGGTTAAAGAAAGGGGGGTTGGAACTAGATATCTTAAATGTCCCTTCCAACCCAAACTGCTCTATGGTTCTATCATAAAGCAAGTCCAGAAACTTGCACAGGATCACGTAAGCAACCTCTTGCCTTAAAGTCAGACAACCATTCATCTTAAATGCTACCCTAACCACCAGCTGAAAATACAGACACCCTCTCCAGAGAAAGGACAAAAATCAGGAACTCCAGCACACTGATAAGGTACTTCCCGTTATCCCACTAACAGCCCTTCCACAGCTTTAAATAAGACAGCACAGAACAGAGTGTGCCTTCAGCTGTATGCAACCACAAAAGTCTGGGCAAGACTGGGGCTGTGCATTAAATAAAACTCTTATCTCTTGCAGGAAAGGTTTTATGAGTTCAGAACCATAAATTATTTTTCCAGCTAACCCATGCACTTCTAAGCAGTACATTGATTCTCTCCACAGAAAAATCCAGTAAAATCACTCCTTTCATGGCCTGCCTGGAAAATAAGTATTAAAGAAGGAAAGCCACCTAACTAAAAACAAAGTTGTACTTGTTTTCTCATTCCTCCCCCTATTCCCAAACCCAAGACCTCAGGCATTTAAGCACAAGTAACTTATAGAAAGCAACTCATTCCATGGATCTTCTTGAGCTCGAATCATGTCTTTTGCTTCGCGTTGCAAGATTACTACTCATGTACAACAGTGTTAAAACATCAGAAGTCAGCAAAGGTCTTTGATGAGCCCGAGGACAGTCAGCAGCAAGACAGCTCAGTGCATTTCTAAGGTTAATTTTGTGTTCTTGCTGCTTCTAGTGGAAAAATATCCCCTCTCCAGCTTGACAGGGCTGTCAACTTTGAACTGATCCATGTGTGACTTTGCGGGATGCCGACTTCATCTTTCACACTAAGCAGCTTCCCATGCACTGACCACTTGGATGAGAAATAGGAGTTTGAGACACACTGATCCCCTTCAAATAAACAGCATTAAAGACATGCTTTTTTATATTTCAGTTTTATAATTGTAAGTGCTATCTCCTGTCATCACTTGTTCTTGTATGAGCTATTCCCTTCTTAAATCTAATTCTGCTGATGAAATAATCTGTGAAAGGGATCAGCCCTTGCATCCCTCCCCCTCGAAATCCCATAAACTCCATGGAAAAACTCATGTGTTCAACATTTCACTATGGACATGGGAGTGAAAGCTTAAATTTGAAGGTAACTTGCTGTTCTTCTCCACCAAAGGCCAGTGTCACTGCATGACCAGCTGAATAAACTAATGACACATATTAAGGCGAAAAAGGCCGAGAGAGGGGAAAAGAAGGAAAATAAAATGTTCATTGTGGAACATACCCCCTAAGCAGTTGGATCATCTTAATCTTCAAGCTTCTGTAATACAACTGTTGGAAGGCTCTAAGTCTGTACACAATAAAGTGCTTTATTCAGGGAACCATATGACTCCATCAGTCATTCAAGCACATGTTTGGCACAGATTGAAAGTGAAAAGCATAGCTAAGTCAAATATTTCAAAACTTGTCTTTCTAACACACATGGTTTATATATTGGTGCAATATCTATATAACTTTTCAGTTCTCATATAGGGTAATGTCATGGCTGAAGTACAAAATGATGTCTGCTGCACCAGGCAGCACCACGCTTCTCAGGAGTTAAGACATGCCAAAAAGCCATTTACTAGAAAATTAAAAGGAAACTATCACACTTGACAGCTCCTCAAGAAAACTGTAAAAATAGCTTTTGTTCCTTCTAATTCCTGAATATCAATTTCTCAGATCAGGATGCTACACCATTCCTTGCTATAGAGAGCTGTGTTGTAACAAATCCAGGACAGCCAGTTCCTTCCTCTTCCCATGCCCAAGATCTGTCTCCTCTGTTTGCAGATGACATATTGCTCATCAGACAGAGTTACTCCTGGTGATGCAAATGCGATTAAAGCAATCTTGGGAGAGCACAGTGTGATTAAAGCATAAGTAATGTGAGAAGGATTTGGGCTTTCATTATACAGAATACATATTGAAATGCACTCAAGGAAAGAAGCCAGTATATCTCAATATCCTCCCTGTTCTCGAGAACAAAATGTGACAAGTGGAGTTTTGAGAACAGCATTTGCCATTGACTGCGGGAGGGGGCAGGGAGGCTGCCGAACATTTCAAACAGTGAAAACCAAGCTTGATCACGTGTATAGAATATATACATATATTGTATTTGGGAAACAGCTGCCCAGCCACATTTGTGATGCTGTTATGCTTGACTTGAAGAATTACTATTCAGGAGCAGTCCAAAGAGTTGCCTTCTTTCCCTGGAAGAGAACGTTTCAAAATATGACAGAAATAAAGCAGCAAAGCATTGAATCAGAGGGCATTGTGACACACAAGGTAATGGGTATGGGTTCCAGGTTCCCCCCATCGGAGAGCTCAGCTCTGGGAGTTCATAGAAGAGGGCAAGTTGTAAATGCAAGTTTCAAACCAAAGCAGCTTTGAAAAGTAAGTGACATAACGGCTTAGGAGAACTTGCGTCCTCTTGCTGTAAATCCTGTCTTAAGCTTGCGCCTCTTCCAAGTCCTGATGGACACCACATAAATTGGCCCAGTCATTCTAAAGTGTGAAAACAAGCAGGACATGATTAAAACCAGGTGAAAAATAGAGGGTTGCACAACGCCTTTCCCTCAAGTGTTTCCAGGATGCCACAGTGAAGGATGCCCCATCTTAACTCCGCATCAACCCAACCAACATCATCCCAGCGTAGGCACTGCTGAAGCTTTTGACAAGAGCATGTAGTGATAGAACAAGGGAAGTGCCTTTAACCTGCCAGAGGGGAGACTGAGATGAGCTCTTGGGCAGAAGCACTTCCCTGTGAGGGTGCTGAGGCGCTGGCACAGGGTGCCCAGAGAAGCTGTGGCTGC
>JANRGW010021024.1:0-25195 GCA_024733675.1 Psilopsiagon aymara
GAAGTTTAGATTGGATATGAGGAAGAAATTCTTTACTGTAAGGGTGGTGAGGCACTGGAATGGGTCGCCCAGGGAAGCTGTGAATGCTCCATCCCTGGCAGTGCTCAAGGCCAGACCAGACAGAGCCTTGGGTGGCATGGTTTAGTGCAAGGTGTCCCTGCCCATGGCAGGGGGGGTGGAACTAGATGATCGTAAGGTCTTTTCCAACCATAACTTTTGTACGGTTCTATGATTTTGCTTGTGAAGAAACAGATTTTCAGGCAATAACTCTGGCTCACCAATACCAGTCTCACCAGGAAAAATCAGACACCCTGGAGTCAGGCAGAGCCAAAGAGTTGTTTGTTTCCTTCTAGTTTTCCTTATTCCTTCCTCCGTCTATATGCAGAAAGCAAAGTAATTGCTCATGTCAAACCAGCACAGTGACAAGGAATTCCATGCCTAGCAGAAAGAAAGGCACAAATTGAATGTAACCCTTGCCGTTAGCTGCACACGGAACAGCTCAGGTCATCCCATCCGGCCGCAGCAGCAGCACTGGAAACACAGAATGGCACAAACAGCAGCCTCATGCTGCTGGATCCAGGAAACCCCCAGTAATCACCCCCAGTGCCTCTGAAAACCCCTGCTGACCTCCTCCTCAAAGAGGCAGCTCCTGTAAGTACTGCCAGGTAATAGAGCTGCCCCCTGCTGACATTTGTCTTCGTTCTTGCTCAATAGGAATCATTAAAATGCCAACACCATTCACAGGGCAACAGTCACAAAAGTTCAAGATACTCAAAAAAGACCTTCATCTCCTAATTGGGAGAATGTGTGGAAAAAAAATCAGGAGAGAACAGAGCAGCTTCTGGTTGAACAGCACGTATGTTTTAGGAGAAAACTTCTCCTATACTCAGTTGTCTTTTCTAGACCAACTGTACTCACTATCCTTGGACTTCTGAAACCACATGCCACCACAGCAGAAACTGACTGGTTCCACTGAGTTCATCTACACCAAAATGTAAGCTAATGTGGAAAAGGCCACCATGTAAATAAAGTACAACTGATTTTCATTTCAGCTTGTGCAGATGAGGAAATGATGGCATAACTTCCATACCCAATTACCCAACTTGTGCTGGCAATTACACTAATTCCATGCACAAATTAGACACAGCATGGCATGAGCACATTGTTTATGCAGTGATCTGCATATTCAATTATCATTATTCTTTTAATCTGGCCTTAAAACTTTTAGTGACTGATACTGAAAGACTGGTAAGCAGGAAGGGCAATAGACCATGTTTTTTTTCTGGAGATGCATGTTTCATTTCAGAGATACCACTGTTTTGCTGAATAACAAATTCACTTTCTTGTTTTTCACTTCCTGGGGACACAAGTTCTGATTTCTGCCTGCGAGTACTTTGAAAAACACAGAATATAGATAGCAAGGGGATGCAGCTTCACGGTGACAAGCAGTTTGCATTTGTACAGGAGCAAATTACTGTTTCAATTTTGGATGACTTGCAAAGCTGATTAATATAGTTCCTCCTTCCATATATATATAACCAACAATTCACAGTAAAGATTCAGAATATTTTTGGGTTGTTTTGGTTTAGGATTTTTTTGGAAGTGAGGGGCAGAAGATCAAGATGGTATGAAACAAGTCTGTCTCTCATTAAATGAGTCTCACCACTTGTAGGAAATAGAAAAGCATTACTCACTGTTCTTTGCCCTTTTCTGTATTACTTGTTAGAAAAGAAGATAGATATAGGAAAATGGAATAGGAAGAGAAAGGAAGACCCCATAGGAAAATAAAAATAGAACAAAACCAAAACACATGCAACAGGCAGGAGAAAAGCTTTCAAAAAGATCAAGTCTTACCATTCAAAACAGTGTGTCAGGTTTTTTACAGGTGTAAATCAAGACATATCTTCTGAATTTTGATGGAAAAAAACAGGAGTGAAAAATACTGATTTTCTCAGCTTAGCTTCAGATCCAATTCAGAATGTCAGATATGTTTTATCTTTCTGCTTGCCTTCCTGCACTGACCAGCCACATGACCCTGCATGGGCAGAGGTCCCCAAGAAAGCACTTAACAGCTATATTGATTATGCTGGTCAGTCTTCGTCAAGGGGCAGTAACGACAGCAACACTACTTCAATCACAGCAGTGCACATCCCCATGTTGTCAACATAGCCATTTATGTTCAGAGATTATTTGACCAGTACAATATATAATAAACAAATCTACATATACAAAGGACTTTTAGCACAGACTTACATCTTCGGTTATGTGAATACAGTTATCAGCAGTCTCTAGATTGAGGGCAACTGCTCTGCAATTAAACAAAATACTTTATACTTACTAAGTAAAATGCCATATTTTTTTTTTTTTCTTAAGTAAATAGATTATTGAGACTGCAAGTTCTTAATTGCTTTTAAATGATGATGGTTTGGTTAGAATGAAAATGTTCAATCTAAACTCCCTTTAAGTGCACCGTTCAATCTCAAATAAGTTTGTCTATTTTTATACTAAAAAGGCATGGTCTCATTCACTATTTCTTTAGAAAATACTCAAAAGCTTTAGTATATATATAATATCCAATCAGCTGTTTTCTCTACTTCCCCATTTTCTTTAGAACTGCTGCATCCTTCCCTCCTCCCCCTACAAATAAAACCTCAAACCAACAAAACATGAAAACATTTAGCAAAATCCCTTCCAGCACAGGGTTCACAACCAGTTCTACCCCGAGCTAATACTTATCATTTCAAACAGTCATCTATTCCAAGATATCATTAGTTATTCCAGCCACCACAGAGACCCAGTTCCTCAGCAGACCTTCTGTCCCTCATTCTCAATGGCGAATTAGGCAACTAAAACATCTGTGGCTGATATTTTCCACCTCGCCCTAATGTGTTAAATCAGAAATGCTATTCTCCTTTGCTTTTCACTTACAGGACAAATCGCCTCATTTTGTGCATCGGACTGAAGACATAAAGCAAGATACAAGAAAAAAAAAACAACCAAAACAACAAACAAATAAACAAATAAAATCCATCAAAAAAGACAGGTTCAGACTTCATTCTGACTGTAAGATTGTGTCTGTCTTTTTCTCTACCGAAATCTAGCTTCTCCAAGCCTGTCACTTGCACTTACGGATCACCTTCTATTGGCAGCTGTTGTCTGCCTTTCGAAGGGAATGAAGGAATTGGGTCCCAGAAATTTGTTTCTGAAAGAAAAGAGAAAAAAACCAAAACAAAAGTACACAAATCAGTCAAACAGGGTTTCCCCTCTCCCTTCTTTGAAAGGGTACAGCTTTAGATATCTGGAAAAAAAAGGATTCAAACATACATGTAAAAATACAAAGCGAGTCAGAACTCGGCATACCACATCTCCTAGGTGACTTTGAATTCTTCAGACATCATGCAAAAGATGAGGTGAGATGACAAGTTTCTAAGTGCTGGTGTTCAAGGAAAACAGGGGGCAGCAACATCAAACAAAAAATTAAACTGTATTTGTGGACTGTTTCTTTGTGTTTCATTCCCTGATATTTTCACTGGCTATAACACTGACATTTAGTAGCTCTTCACCTGTAAAGTGGACAGAAGACTTATCACAGCCCTAAAATCAGATATCAAAAGTAATTTTTCTCCCTCTTTCAAACTGAAATCACCTCAGGATCTGTATAGTAATACCAGAGCCCACTCTTCTTCCAAAAGTAAGTTTTGAAAATGCAACTGTCTGTAGGAAGCAAACTATCTTTGGACCTGCAGCATCATTCACAGAGCTGTTACCGGAGTAACACAACACAAGAATGGCATTTTAGGCAGCCCTGCAGTTTAAAATCTAAATAATGGAAATGAAAATTAGCTGTACAAAATCAATGATGAGCACCATAAGTTTGCACATCAAATCCCCAGTTTCTGTAGTCCTATCCAAACAGGATACCCGAGCCTCATTGTCTGCACATTAAGATGGATAGATTAATTGTTTCCATTAGCCAGCACAGCATTGTGAGTCTCATGTGAGAGATTCTGCTGAATCCTTACTTTGAAATGCAGTAGTGGTTTAAACGCATGCCTACAGTTCTCAGAAAGACCTTATACTTCATAGTTTCAGTGAAAGACACACTTGGCCAATTCATCTTCATGGCGAAATATATTATCATGTGCACAACAGCAGTGCTTAGCTTGGGTTCTATGCATGAATTGTAGTTTTACATGCAATGAACAATAAAAAGTTCCCTATATACTTTGGTCATTTCATGTAAAAGGAGTGTGGAAGTGGTGCTGATCGGGATGCTGCTGGGCATGAAAAGACACAGGAGGGGATATCATAAAGCTGCCTACACAACCTACTGCTTGCAAGACAGACACACACCTGCCATCTGCTCCCAGTTTTCTTTTAGACACCATACTGCAAGGTAGCACATTATCTAACTGCCCTTAGTTACTAGCCGCAATTGACTTGCCCATGATAAGCAGCTTAGAAGCTTCACTGTGAATTAGAAATCTCAGGCCAGATGTTCCAACCCCCTGCCTGACACAGCCAAATCACCCCCAGGTCTCGCACCAGAAAACTACATTTCTGTAGTTACATAGCTCTGTGGAACAAGTGTCTCTTAGTAACCAGCTTTTTCTTTTCTGCACTTCTGTTTCTTTGCAATCTCGCACCTTACCTACTGATGTTATTACCGTCACCCTTGCCAAAAGGAAAGCACCACAGTTTGCACTATATGAGAATGAGAAAAGTCCTGAAGTTTTTCATGACAACTGAAATAGACTATTTCTAGAAATTTGAGTAAGGTGCTGTGCAAATAAGTTAGTTTAAAATCTCATACAATCTCAGAAATATTTCTTCTGGACTGAGTCTTTGCAGCCACTCTAGAGAGACTAAGTGCATAGACAAAATCATAGAATTTCCATACTAATTTCTTGGTATTAGTTAAAATACAAGTCAGCTTCTATGATTTTTCTTTCAGTTCTTGATACTTTGGCTTCATGTTTATCATAAGATTGATGTCTTTAATAATTCATTAAATTGCATTCCAGTGTTCAAGTTTTGTAAATGCTGTAACAAACAGTAATTGAAGTAAACTGTTTACAGAATAGACACAAATCCCTCCAAATTGTTTGTTTTGATTTGGAACAAGAATAAAATAACAGGCACCACCTTATTTAAAACAAACAGCCAGTCATACAACCAAAGCTTGCTGCACTTTCAAGAAACAAGAAAGTATTTTAGTGCAGTCAGAAAACAAAGACAGGTCCATAAAACCGTGAGAGCCTAATGCAAGCACATGAGACCATATCCCATGGGAAAAAAAGGCTAAAGAGATTGTGGACAGAGAAAAACATTTGGTCAAGCTGTTTTAAATGTTTTTTTTTTTAATCCAATACAGCACCAAGCTGGGCCCCAAATCACAACCAGTATTTACTTCAACACATTTTATTAAGCTATAAATAAAAACAGAACACTCATCTCCAGACCTTGTTAGCCTATGGGAGATTTTTACATGCCACATATCATGTATGCTTCAGCTTCCTATTCTGGCAACTTTCTTCATCTGCACACACAGGCACTTAAGAGAAATCTTTCACACAAGCTTACAGAAAGGGCTTTTAACTGCAGACAAAAACCATGTTACTTAAAATGACAGTGTTTCTCAATATCAGCGTAACAACTGCTCTACCAACAGAGGTAGGAATTTTACATCTCAAGAAGGAAAAGTGACGACCATGGTAAAGTGACAAGTGTATCCACATGGCTTATAGCTCAACACCATACAGCCACACTTGCTCATACCTCTGTTTTTTCTAAGCTAGCACTTCCTGAGAGATGAAAAGGACCCTAAACTGGGCTGTCAGTAGAAGGTGGCTAATTTTTCACTGACAATGCATTTTGAACCAAACATACAGCGAAAAGAAGTCATTCCATTGATCCGTTTTCAGTTGAACCATTTGCTCTTTTTCTATTCAGAAGATGTCAAATATATAAGAGGAATTCCATGTAAATGGCATATGTGAATGATGGGAGGTTTGCAGTAAAAATTACTTCCGCTTGAAAGCTCCTTCAGTTTTGCCGATTAACACACTCATGATGAATACTTCATGCTGAGTCTGGTGATCCATCATGGACAAAATAATTTAATTGGATATTAGTTTTCTTAAGTGAAAGACATTGCAACCTTTTAATGTCCCCAGTTGTTTTCCTCATGCAACCCATACAAGGCCTTCTCCAGTTGCTTGCCTTTAAGACAACTAAACCTGGGCACATGTAACACACCAGTTAATATCCCTGCATTCTGTACAGCTTTATGGCAAACAATGGAGGTGAAACTGGGGGTGGTAAGAAGAGAAAGACAAATAATACAAGATAGAGTACGAAGGTTCAAAACCTCTACGGTCACATCATCAAGGAGAGAAGGTGAGGAAAAGCAGCTACTGGTATGTGCAAGCATTAGATCACTGTGGGATTACAATAAAGTTATCTCTGTGATGTAGCACAGCACTGCCAGAAGTAATTAGTACTCTATCTGGAAGATGTATATTATCAGCAAGAGATCTGTGATTACTTTTAGTTGGGCTAATGAAAGACCTGTGCTTTTCCTTATTCCAATTCATTTCTAGACTCTTCTATCCAGCTTTATCAACACTGGGATTAACATCAGTAATAGGGCTGTGTGCATATTTACACAGTGTAATTAACTGCTGGGGGGGAGACAGAAGGGAGCTCTTTAAGATCATTTATTAAAATGCAGGCACGCTGCTAATCAGAGTCAAAATTCAGAGAAGTTATTAGAAAATAAAAACCCACTCCAGGATGAGAAAACAGGAGTTCTCTGGAGCCCTCCTTGGACAGATGAATTAAGTAGGTGCCCTGGGTTCAGCAACAGCAGTAATTTTTTCTCCTTCTTAGTAGCTGGTGCAGTGCTGTGTTTTTGACTTTTGGCCTGGGAATAGCACTGATAACACCGATGTTTTTTGTTACTGCTCAGATGTTTACCCTGACCAAGGACTTTCTGAGCCTCATGCTCTGCCAGGGAGGAGGGGAAGCCAGGAGGAAGCAGGGACAGGACACCTGACCCAAACTGACCAAAGAGGTATTCCATACCACAGCACATCATGCCCACTATATAAACCGGGGGCAGTTACCTGGAAGGGCCAGATCACTGCTCTGGTCAGGCTGGGTATTGGTCAGTGGGTGGTGAGCAGTTCTCTTCCCTTGTTATTTCCCTTATCATTATTATTATTGGCGGTAGCAGTAGTGGTTTGTGTTATACCTTAGTTACTGGACTGTTCTTAACTCAATCCATGGGAGCTACATTCCTTTGATTCTCCTGCCCATGCCACCGGGAGCAGGGAGGAGGAAAGAGGGGGAGTGAGAGAGAGGCTGCGTGGCTGACTGAGCTTAAACCACGACAGTAGGATTCACTGACAGCATCAAAAGGACTCTATAGAAAATGCTACAGTACCTGTCTGAAAAATCTGTGTTACAGTTAAGGCTGGCTCAAAAGTTTAGTGTTTTAAACAGAGGAGAACTAATTCACCTGGTAGAGACTACCAATCATTACAATGAAAGGTGAAGATCTCGGCCATTATGGCCTGGATTCAGCAAAGCACTTAAACAGATTCTTCACAGTGAACATCTCCTTGATATCATCCCAGTCTGACAAAATGCATGAAAACATGCACAATTCTGAGGACAATTTTCCTGACAAGATTTAAGTCTCTGCTTAACTCACTCTGCTGATAAAACTGAGTGTTGCTGGTTGCAATGCACAACTGTATATGCAGATTTGTCATCACTGGGCCCCTTGCACCGAGAAGTTCTGTCTGACATTGTAAGGCAACTCATTCACCACACTGGTTTTTACCAAGATCTCACTCTTAACACATTTACCTAAATTTGCTTTCCAGCAAACATTCTGAAAAGTGAAGCATTTTATTAGGTTTCACTGGATTTATGCAACTGATAGAAAAGAGCTTGGCAGAAATTACAGGTGGCACAGAAATCCAGCTAAAAACAAATCCTCTGGCTAGGCTGTTACACCAAGATATGTGTTATACATGTGGCAAATATCTATTGATATAATCTTTAACATGTTTATTAATATGATCTATAAAGGCTTCTACTTACTACCATATTGTAAAATAAGCATTTAGGCCTTAATTGGGATTTCAGTTTCTTCCAACTATTCAGCACTGAAGTCAATAAGGTGACCAGATTTTTCAGTCATCTTTACCTGCAAGGTTTCAGGTGAACTATGTTCAATGTCCTAAAGTCATCTTTTCTCCAAGGGCTGTCTCTGAGAGCAAATATTTCTACCCCTTCCATTAAAAACACCATAAACCTTCTTTCCTTTCTATTTACTTTCTTGCTTTCCACAGAGTGATTACATTGCAGTAACTAAGCCAGTACCAGCTGCATTAATGCTTTAAAATCTTTAGCAATTAATTGAATTTATACAAGTGCCAAGGAACGTTATTCTTAAGACTGCATCTTACTACTTTTTGGCTGGAGCCAGCCTTTGTACGCCATACACACACACACCAGCCACACACACACAAGCCAAAACCCAGAAATAACTGTTTGTAGCAACAGAGCTACAAATCTCATCAGGGAAACCCAAGCACATTATAAATATTAATTAATTTCAGCCACATGCCCTCCTCTGTGAAGTGGGTAATTACTATCCCCATTCAGCACAAGTGGAAAAACTAAAGGAGAGTGATTTGCCCAGGTCAAAAAAGGTGTAGAGCAGAGAACAGAGTGCTCATAACTCCAGCGCAGTACTCTAGCCAGAGAGCCATCCTTTTCTTCATAACTCATGTAATTAAATTATTGCAGTCCACTATGCAATTGCTATAACTCAATATGATGAAAGCAAGGCCGTGGTTTCTTCCTCAAACATAAATAACAGGACTATCTTCTCACTTTTTAGTATTTTCATGAATATTCACATCAGAGTTTCTCCCTCAGAATGCTCTGGAGTAACAACCTACTAAAAAAGCAAATAATCTAACAACCTACAGCAACTTGGAGCCACTTATTTGCTGTAATGTGATTAGCTGCTTGTGTGTAACCTGAAAGGCAAAAAGGAAAGTCTGTGGACTGAGTCCAAAGTGAGCAACCAGGTTCTGATGATAAAGGGAGATGTGCCCACAGGAAGTAGGTTTGAACTGGCAACTTGACAGAGGCTTCAGTGATTCACTTCATTTACATGTATATTTGGACATTTTTTGGGGGGTAGAGAGTAAGTTATAAACAAGCCTAACTGCCTTACTACAGGAATAGAAGCAATTTGTTAGCGATTTCCTCAGTAATATAAACCTGCAGCTCATTGTCTCTCTCTGTATACTAGGGCTACAGGAAATGGAAATAATTTTTCTGATGGAGTCATTCAGTAGGAGAATTAACCCCCATAAACAAATCTGAGCACATCACACCCGGGTTCTCTCTTCATAATCTATGGACAACCTCAATTAGAGACAAGAGTGCTTTGAGAGAGCAGATCAGTGTTTCACCCCCTGTTCCCTTCAGGGTGGTGCTTCCCTTCACCCTGTCTCAGCTGCCTCATCAGTCAAAGCAGAAGACACTATACTTTCTTGCATAAATCTGGGTGGTATCAGGAGCCCTGAGCTCCCACTCTAATCATTGGAGAAAGGCAAGCCTACAGTACTGACGCTGACTCTGGTACGAAGTTTTTCCATCAGTATCAGGAACCTCACTTCATACCCCTGTATTGCTGCTTTTCCTCTTCATTTTGGCCTCTTCTATTTTTGTTTGGTTTGGCTTTGGTTTACATCCACACCTCTAGAGAGAATTTCCTTCTGCTAGGTCTTCTCAAGAGCTTACAGCACTATTTCACAGCTGACATGCAGATCACTCATTACCTAAGCAGTGCTACCAGACATGACTAAGAAAAGTGGTGGTCATCTTGGCTGATCAGTCCCCCACATGCAAAGCCATTTCTTATTCACAATATATGCTTGATACCGTTTTTATTTACATTGAATTATGCTCCCTCTTAAGCAACTGTACAACAGACTTTTCCAAGGACAGCATCAAAGACCAGAACAGTGGCTCAAACCCAATTTATTAGTGCAAACAGCAAGGGTACGCAAGTCCTCAAATTATCATCCCATCCTCCATCAGGAAATCCTATACTACCTTAACCCTTTCAGTAGGCGTCAGCCCTGGTACCCTACTGTCACAAATCAGTCTGTGGACCATCAATCAAGGAGGTTTTCTTTAGTATAGCTTTTTCCATACTTATTCCAGCCCAACAAGTTCATTTCTGCAAACCTTTGATACAAATCATCCCCATGTGTTTTCTAATGTTTCAGTTCCTTCTATTGTTGGAGCAACCCTATTTGCTGTTGTCAGGATAGTTGCCCATGCTGGGCTGCTGGGTATTACTTTGCTAGGGCTGACTGTAACATCAAGTGACCTGCTTGTTTACTAGAAGTAAACATCAGTTTACTCTGAAAACACATGCCAGACACTTCAGATAAGGCACATGTTGCAGAACTCCACCTCTGCTAGAATCCTCCAGGACTGTGAGATAGAGACCTGTTCTCCTCATCATGTCTTCCAAGGCCTGGCCAGAAAAACCTACACTCCTTCAAAATTGTTTGCTGATAAAGCCCAGCAAAGAGATACACCAGTCACAGGTCTCTGGGTTGTTTTTCCTTTGTCTTCATGGCTGGAGACACAACTCAACTCTTGACACACTAATCTTGGCTTTGGGAAAGAGGTCTTCAAAATCTCCCAAAATAGCTAAAATATTCTTTCAAGGAAGCCTTCAGTACATCCTGAATAGAACTGTCTTCCTGACTGAAGGTTCTGCCCATCAACAAAGACCTGCCCTGAGTATCCGGTCACTAGCAGATGGTGGCCTTCAACAGAAGTGGCTTATGTGAATCATGAAGATTAATTCTCACAAATTTTAAATGCGTCATTGACATGGACAGCCAAGTTGGGAAGGATTTATGTGTCTCATGTTGGCAAAGTCACTGGGCCCAAAAGCCATTTCCTACATAATGAATTTAAGCACTACCTTCTACATCTATTAGTGAGGAAAAAAGGCTACTCTTTATACAATGCACTGCTTGGCAATTTGTCATGGGGTATAATCACAGATAATAGATATAATATTAATTGCAAGAAAGATGTGCTAAGCAACAGGGAAACAGATACTCAGACATCTCCAGTGATTGTCAAAAGACTGGTACAAACCTAAGCAAAAGACGCCAATACAAAAAATAAATGCTTTTGAAAGCAAGTTTTCTGTTTGTACTGCAGTCTTAAGTATTGGGATGGGAATTTCAGGCCCTGTTTAAGATGGCATCAGAACGGTTGGGACAAACAATGCCAGTTTTTGCATTGTGGACCCAGAGAAGCAGATCACCAACTACAGGAAAGGTTGCCTTTACTTCCTGTAAGCCAAAGAACACTTTTGCACTTTTGTTTCATCCCACCTATGGGCAGGCTATTAACCCAGATGATTTCCCAGGAAAAGGGCAAAACACACACACACAAATGCTAATTTCAGTGTCATCAGACAAATAAACAAAAACCCAAGGTAGCCTTTGAACGAATCCTTTCCTTAAAACCAGATAAGCCTGGCCATTAACTTGCAAATTTACTACATTTTCTAGAGAGTTACACATGTATGGGTACATATATATAAAAACCTCTGTATAAATTTAGATTTATGTGTAAAAAACAATCTCATTAAACCAGTGCAAAACCCAGTGCCATCCCTCCTCATTTTTTTTCATGTATTTTAGAGGCAGAAAGTTTGTGTTAAAAAAAATTAAATAATTATTATTATTATTACACACAAAACAATTTTTTTTCCCTCATTGAAACACTTTTGTTTGTTGTTGTTTATAAAGATAAAGCATTCTGATTTGCTGCTCTGGAGTTATTTATAAGCATTTGGTGAAACTTAATGAACTTGAGAAACCGTGGGAGTTGCCAGATCAACACCATTCTTGGTGGAAAAAAAGAAATGATGAATATTTTCTTCCAGCTTTACTTGGAAGTCTGCTACTTCATTTTTTTAATTAGCCATACTGCAGAAGGTTGGATTAGTCATGGAATCTCTTAAAAGCTGCCAGAAAAAGCCTTGCAAATTTACTACCGATATTACACATAGGCTCTATGAAAGTTTGAAGAATTTGACATTCATAGTCCATATATTATGACAACGAGTAAAACTCAAGACATTACTGGTGATCTTTAAGATGCTCCTATTTGGAACTGAACCTATTTGAGAAAGCATTTGCTAATTTCGGTTAAATTTAGCAAATGAAGAAGGATGTCAGAAATGAATTTTCAATAGGATCTGAAGAACAGAGAAGAGCCAAATTCCGTGCTTATGAAAAACAAGTGACTGAGTCATTAATAGGCACCAAAAAATCTGAATTATGACTTCATTGCTTTTCACAGAGATCTGATTCAACCACTTTCAATGGAAGTGCAGAGGGTTTTTTTTCTGCTCCTTATGCCACTGTGAAGGCCCAGGTGGCTGCAGGGGAACACGCTGAGACTACGCTATAACCTGAAAGGGATACGCTTAAAATCTTCCACGTCTTTGCTGTTGACACAGTAATATCAGGGACTGAGCCAGTGTGCTGCAGGAATCTTAAAATGAGACTTTGGAGAAACAAAAGCAAATTAGCATGGGCTACAAACCACTCTGCATAAAACCAAATACTTCTATTCTCACTGCTAGAGTCCTCAGCTGCTTGATCAACTCAGCACATCATTCAGACCACCAATAGGAATGGTCATAGCCACTTTTTATTGTGGTTTAATTAACACACATACAGGATTTCAATAAATCATCCATAAGCCTGAGCTGCTATGAAAGAACAAAGAGCGTCAAGGAACAGTGCAATGACCACGAAAGTTTAATACAAGGAACAGAGTTTAAGATGGATCACCTATCATGATCCATGCTAAGATCTCTTCATTGCTTCTGAATTACCTGCACCATAGTGGTCGTAGCCATATTAAGAAGAGATCAGAAGAATGACAAACATTAAGGTATCCTCTTCATTCTACAGCTCCAGTTTTCTCTCAAATATTTTCCTACAGCAATTATCAAGACAGCATCCTCTCCTGTCATGACACTTTAGTATATTACACCTCTAAATAATTATTCCAAGAATAAACCTGCTAGGACCAACAAGATCACTTATGTAAGTAGCTGCGAGGGTGTGAGTTAAGTCGTGGCAACAGGACCACAAGCAAATAAAAGGCTTCCTTCTGTAGTCTCAACCTATCCATCACTGAGCATACCTTGCAAAAGTGATATAGTCAAATAAACTTAGTACCAGCAAGGCACATTCCTTTAAAACATTAAAACAGCAATGCTGCAAGAACTACAGACTAGAAGAGGATGTGAAATGACCAGCAGACTGCATTTAAACTGGAAAAAGGAAGTGGCTTGTATTTGTCCCTATTACTGTGGGGAAAAAGAAATCACGTAATCAGTGTAGCACATCCAAAGCCACTACATTTTATTATCTCAGGCTTCATTTCTGCAGCCAAAGAAAGATTTATGCTGATTGATTGAAAGCATTACCTAGAGTTTGTGCTATGATTTATTTATTTATTTGCCAAGGAAGAGGCTTAGTGCTCATTAGGTATTTATTGCATTGACCAGTTTTATCAGGGCTTTTGAAGTGCTATAAAACAGGCTAATCAGGTGAGTAACATTTTTTATTCATGCTTAGAGGGATTACAAATGAATTGATCAGGTCCATTGAAGCTTTCAATTGAGGAGATTTTGCAGTTCAATGGTTAGAAAAGCTAAGGCTCTTCTACATATTACCGTCTTTAGGATACCAAATGGAAACATCCCTGTGTAAAAATAAGCTGCTTAAGCAAGTTTAGTTTTCCCCTCACAGAGGGCTGGAAACTTGCCTTATAAATTAGGTATTACACTGATGATACCTTGGGTAAAAGTCATCTCTATAGCCACTGAGCACAGATACATCAAAGCTAATGAACTGCACACCTGCAAGCGTGACCAGGTTTGAACATGCTGTAGTACTTAGAAAGAGGCCCACAAGGAACACTGCCATAAGAACACAGGGCAGCTGTGAGCCCAGAACAGGGCAAAGGCACCATATACGTCCTGCTCCCAACTGGGACTAGAATATGTCAAAGGAGGTAGGGCAGTACTTCACTTTGTGCACCCTTCCAGTAGTGTAAGGACAGATAGCAGAATTTTTTATTTACAGAATAACAGGCAGCATCTTTCCATTGAACACTGAACCAAACCATCTTCTGTTGTTCTTCAGGAACTGCTGTGTTTCAGAACAGATGTAAAGCCAAGGTCCTAACCCCAAGAAACAATAAAGATCTGTCATACTGCATTTTTTCACTAATGTTAATCCTGATGCCCTGTCCGTATTCCCATTGAGATAATTACTATTTGCCTTTGCAAATTCCTCCCTTTGCTTTAACAGTGCCTAAGCAGATGAAATTCATCCCTATATAACACCACCAGCATATTTATCTCATTTTTCCCCCAGGTTCTCTGCTTGCTCTAGTGGGAATTCAGTGTACTTGTGCCTCTTTTTAGCAGCAGCATAGCACTATGTCATTTCAGCAGCGGATGCTGCAATGACATGCAGAGTCACTGAATGTTGAATTAGGAAAGAGGGGGTTTGTGAGCACCTAGATTGACCATCTTCTTAGTGCTAAGAATTTCCTAAGCCAAAACACATTATACAATGTTAAGCCAGAACTGCCCCAAGCACAAGACGAAAAACAGGAAAACTGAGACCAACATGGCTTTTAGCAAGCAGATCACAGAAGCAATCTCCTTGATGTGGAGTGCTTGGCAGTTGAGGGTGCAGATGCTGGTATCCTCATTGAGCAAGACTCTGGCACCAAACCCCAGCTTTAAGACAGGGGGATGGTGTACTTACCGTCTCCTCACTTTCAGTCTGGTTTTTAACTCAAATTATTATTACATGCTCAGAAGTGTGTTGTTCACTAAGGGTAGGCTTCATGTCCCAGAAACTAAGTGAAACTTCAGGAATTTAAGTTGGTCATCCCAACACTTTATCTGAACAATAATAAGAGAAGCAGTCCTAGAGGGAAAAAATAATCCATTCTTACAAAATCCATTTAATACATTTTCTGGTGCATCCTTTGGAAGCTGTACCATCTCCTGCCAGCCCAGCAGGAGCTCAGGCACTAGTTTTTACAGCAGGGCAGACTTTTCTTGCCTAACTTGAAACACAGAAGAGGTGTTTTCATTTAAAACGGTATTTGTTCAGAGCAAGTGCAGCAGAGACCGATCTCTCCATTCTCCATAGCTGACTGCACGGTCCCTCCAACACGGACGGGAGATGTGGCAAGTATTTAAAGAAACCTTTAGCCAGCTGCATACAGCACATTGCATGAAACAATATTCATCAGGCTTGCAGAAGTACTTCGCTCACAGAGCAAGCAATCAATGGTACATGCTTTCAGATTATTTAACCACCCACTTCTGTACCCTGAGCTGTCCAAGTTCTCCCTAGACACTGATGCTTGCCAGCTATAATGATATCTTTAAACATATATCATTAAATACATAGGGTGGAACTGCCTTTCCTTGACATTATTGTTTAATGGCACAAAGTAACAACAATTGTTACTATATGAAAGCACAAAATATTCAAAGAAAAGAAGAAGGGCAAGGGAGGGGAAGCCTATGAACTGTGACCTGTTAAAAGGTGTTGGCTCCTGTTCAGGTTTCAATGGTCAATGAGCATAGGGGTTTCACTTTTTACTACTTTGAGCTGACACAGGTCAGAGAACCCATGTCCTTGCCCTCAGGTCACCAGTCTGCAGATGCCAAATACTTGTCAGTTTCTGGGCAAGCAGCAAGTCTCTAATCGGCATGCAGAATACTTGGATTGCTCCATGCATAATGAAGTACCTTCTTTTTGCAACATCATCTCTCCATTAGGTAGAGCATGGACAATTTTAAGGAGCAATTGCAAGATTTTTGTCTGTCACCGCTGAGCTAGCACAATTAATGTGTCATCACTTACATTTCCCTCCCATCACTGCTTGTCAGTCACAGAACTGCTGCTTAGTTCCTGGGTTGTAGCTTATGAACAAAGGCAACTTTGAAAAACTAAAAAAGTTAACTTCAAACCGTTTGATCTCTCCTTTCATCCCCAGCCAACAGCAAACACCACTAAACCACAACAAAAAACAGATGCTCACTCATTCAACAGAAATGATCAGAGTGTGCCACTGTCTTAATCCAAGTATTAAAAATGCAACAATCAAAATGAAGTATTAACAAGGGACACAAGTACTCGCAGAGTACCCAGGAGTGTTTCCGTCATTACCCAGAAATTACTTCTAGGGTTATTGTGCTTGTTGAAAGCTCAGTAACGTATCTGACACAGTAGGGACTTTCCATATCACACATAGTCTTGTGTTTTGTATGGTACTAATCGAACTATAAAATTTGTCAAAATTTTATCAAAATTTATCAAAACAGAGTCTTCACTACATTCCAGAAAATGAAAAGCACTCTGCAGATTGAATGTTGGCTGTAACTCAGTAAATAAAGATATTCATATTCATCAGAACTCAAAGGTAATAAATAAGGTTCAGCTTTGCACAGGACAGGTAGGAAAACATCACTTGTCTAATGGGAATTGTGTAGCTATCACTCCACCAATAACCTCTTAAAAGTTGAACACAACATAACATCTTGCTTTTCATCACTTCCCATGAGCATTCCCACTGATGCGACTACAGGACTTCCAGCAGTGGCTGACCATAACACACGGCCACAGGTTAAGTTTGACACTGGAGACATGGATGCTACTTTAACTTCTGTCTTAGAAAGAGAGAGGGACCAGAGATGCTAAGAGCCAGACATCTGAAATGGAAGCGGGACAAACCTTTGCTACTGATGGTGGTCACACTTGCCTCTGCGCTTCCATAACAGTGGCATTGATTTCTCTAATTTCTTCTGGTTTCAGTGGGTACCCTCATACTACTTCTCTTTCCCCTCCACCCTCCCCAGGCATCAGCCCATTCAGGTCCCTGACAACATCTCCCAGTTCAAATAAAAAGTTAAGAAACCATTTGTCAAGAAGATTTTCCTCCTATCCTAACAAACTGGCAGTAACACAGAGGATAAAACCAGGGCTACACACTAGTGGTAACCATTACACCTGTAACTTTAAAATTTGAATATCTAAGACCTTGACTCAAAAAGGGGGAAATCCAAACAACACCAAAAGGAAAAAAAAAAAAAAACACGTACAAATTACTTGAGAGCAAATTGGTCTCAACACTTTTGCAGTGGCTAAGATTTTTGGGATAACTACTGTGTGATGGGCAAACAACATCAGAGATGCTCTGTATGCATGTCATTACCTGAAACACCATTTCATTGCCACTGACATGACTACAGCGAGGACCTCCAGCTGCCAATGTTTACTGAGCTGAAAAAGGTCAAAGAAATAAAATTGACCTTTTCATGTGGGCCCGCTGGGTAAACATGAGGCATTGCTAGGCTTGAAAATGGATTAAAGGGGGCGAGGAGGGAGGAAAGCTCTTATAAGAGCCTCTCAGGGTAAAATCCAGCAGTGCCTCCACTCCATCTAGTGAGATCAAGCAGTCATTTGGGCTCCACTTTGTTGGCTTTCAGAGCAGGGGCTTTTGGCTGAGTGTCACATCTAACAGCAGGAGTGGACCAATGCAAAGATTGGAAAGCTCTCCTGCTCAGTCACCTAGGAAGGCAGACCCAAATCAAGCCTGCAGATGCATCCTGTACCTTGGTGCTGTTAACCACTCATGAGGCACACAAGAAGTGACATCAATTTTGCACTGGATCTTGATTTTCCCACAGTCCTTCCTTTAGGGACGAGGAAGCATGTAGTCTCTAGATGTTAGTACAGGAGCTGCCTCAGGTCTGCATAGCCAGGATTTTTTTAGCTAGCTCTTCCCACACAACTCCTCAGCAATTGGAATTACCTAGGCACTAGGTCTCATTTCCACACTCAGCATCATGTTCCCTCTTCTATCCTTAACACTACTAACACTTCTTTTCAAAGTGCCAATACAACAGGATTGCAGCCGTTTACAGGACACACAGAACATGCCAGATCCAACACCAACATGCTGCTTTCTACAGAAAACACTGAGCGGCTCCAGAAAGCTCAAATGACATAAAGACAAGCTTAGGTTAAACCTGAACATCTCTAAAAAACTCAGTCCATGAGTTAACAGCCAGTTTTTCATGAACTGAGCACCTACAACTTTCAAGTCCACATGCAGTATGATAGCAACTGCTGGGTGATGCCATCTTTGAAAATACCATGGTTAGATACTGAGAAAAAAGCACACCACCAGGGAAGCCTGGCCTTTGGGTACAAAGCATTTTTGCTTCTGTGCCCTCAGAAATTGTGTCTCATTGCTTCCAGATTGCAGGGGAATACGCGCAGCACAGAATTAAGGTCCCTGTACAACCTTGGGACTGGCAATAGCTGCTGAAGTGGCAGCTTCAGTGCTGAGCAAACACAAACCCTGCACTTTTGAAAGCATAGTAAAACTTTTCGGATGACAAGTACCCAACTTCTTGTGACCATATCAGCATGAAACAGGAATTGTGAGGCCCCAAGTATGGACAGCAGCTATCAATGTACAAGTTTCATAATTCTTTTTGGTTTAATATAGCAAAACGCTGACTCAAAATGTATATGCATCATAACTGTACCATTCTTTAATATTACTATGTAAAGTTCATATCTTTTGTGCATGCTGGTACAAGTGACTGTCCCCAAGTCAAATGCACAAAACCCAGCCAAACAGGAAGAGAAATACAGGCTGTCTGGTAACACAATTACCTTTACAACTGTTTTGCCATTTGAATAGAGCACATCTTTCACAAGCCAGAGCAGTATTTCCTTTTGTGTTGGGGGGGGGGAGGATGCATTTTACTTTTTTCCTAGAACATTCAAGTGTAACTTTAATGTATTATTCAAACTGAAGCAATGATTAATTAATCAAAACTCTGTTGAACAGGGAAAAGAAAACTGTGTTCTTGTGCAACACCCGGCCAGATGCTCCAACTTAAAGGGAATCATAAGGGAGGATGTGTCAGCAATAGTGCTTAATTATGCAATAAAAAATGATCGGATTTCAGAGACAGCTTTTAGGTTTTTAGCAGCATCTCTTTTCAGTGCCTCTCCTCACCATGTATAGGCTACATCTCCTTCCATACCCCATCTTTTGGAGCTACTGCAGCAAACAGTGCTGGCTCAGATCTCATGCAATCTGACTTTCAGAGAACCACCAGCACCTGGATTCAAAACTGACTAAATGACCATCCCTAAAATAGGCTGCTTTAATGACAAGTGTTCCTCATGTGCCTCAGTACTTTTTAGGTAAGGTAGGCAGACTTGCGTAACAGGAAAGGAATCAGATCTGGAGTCAGGAGGGCTGGTCTCCAAGTTTGGATTTGTTGAGCTATACAGACCGGATCATATTTTGATGCTTTTCTTTCCTCTCCTATGCTACATCTTTCAAAGGTTGTGAATATAAAAACTAAAAATACTTTAAAGCATCCTGATGCATTATCTTAATCCTGTCTAAGACATAATTTGAGCAGGGCTGTTTCAAAGAGAGGGAAAAAAAAGTCTTCTCCAGGTCTGTGGTGGACACAACAGGAATTATAACCTAGAATAACTACGAAGAAAACACAAGCTAGATATGAAGAGAAACTTTCCTATAGCAATAAAGCATGAGAACAAGTTACTGAGACTTTCTGTGGAGCATCTACTACCAGTAGCCTGAACATCTTGAAGAACAGACTAGACGCACTTCTGTCAGAAACAGTTCAGGTTGAGCTGTTCTTGCCACAGGGCAGAGATGAGCTACATGATCACCCATGATCTCTTCCAGCTCTACTTTTCTACAATTCCATATTTTTTTTAAGATTAGAAATTTAAAAGTTTAAAATTGTCATTTCTAATGTTTTGTGCAATGTAACGTTTTAACCTTCTGGTTAATACATCCAGACAGAAGTCACAAGAAAAAAAATCAGCACAAAGAACTGGTTTCTTTGTGCGTGCATGTGCAATTTAAAACATGAGGTAAGGTTTTAAGGGATTAAAAAAAGGTAACAAAAACAGGGAATGAAGCAACTGATCATTGCTCATCAGCCCCAGAGATCAAAGGCCATCAACTCGGATCTAACCAGTTTCTTTATTCCTCTTCAGAACCACTATCTGAAGCCCATAAGTTAGCAAAATCACTAAACATCTTGTTCAAGTACGTACAAAGTCTGAAGGTAGAAAACATAACTATGACACTTCATATTTTGTTATGCTTATTTTTCTAACCTACTGCATCCTTCCCAAGGTTGCACCTTTCTGCCTCCACAATCACACGCTGCCAAGCTGTAACATCGTGACATGCTAATGATGTAGACAGGAAGGGAAGTAGATTCAGGGAAGAATGATCCAGGAGGAACAGATCACCATTGCAAAACTGGAAAAGGAAAAACAAAGTTTACATTTGAGAAGCACAAGAAGAAAAAAATACTGGGGGATGGGGGGAGGAAGGGGAGGGAAATTAAACTTTCAGCTCTTGTCTAACATATTTTTTTTCATATAGGCCTTGGTTGTTCTAGAAACTTCCATAGTCTCTTAGGCAAACTCTCAGTTGTACCAGCACTGGACATAGAAAAGACGACTGAGAGTCTTACTGTCTACTGAACCACTGCAATCTAATCAGACCCATGGCCTCAAAGGTTATTATAATGGTGGTATCTGCCTTTTTCTGTAATGCAGATCAAAGAACACCTTTCACAGTCTCACATGAAGACCAACACCTCCTTTGGGCTGGAAAATCTCTTGTAGGGAAGTCTCAATCTTGATGAAGGTTTTGTGAGACAGTGAATCTACCATAGCCCTTAGATCACTTGCTCCAATGCTTACTTAGCCATACCATTTAAACTTGTTTCTAATTTTACTACCTAAATAGGCAACGTGATTTTTTCTTTTCCCAGAAAACCATAACACTTCTCTATGCAGAAACATGCCATTACCACAAAAAAAATAAATTTAAAGTAGCAAATAATACATAATATGAGCAAAAGTAACAGCTTGTTGGATACTCTTTCCAGCTGGGAAGTAACTGGCAGAGACAAAACATCTCCCACTAAAGACGCAGCTCGCTGTCTGTGCTGAGTTTAAAGAAGCAAGAGGCTAGAGATTCCTCCATTCAGCTTCCTTACAGCAACAGCTAGCGAAATCAGAGCCTGTGAAAATAAACAAAAAACTGCACAGAAACAAACAAAAAGACAAAAAGAAAAAGCTAATTACACATTGTTTGTTCTTTTCCTGAAAGCTGGCAATAGCTAAGGAAGATACAGAGGTGTCTGTGAAGATGCAGAGGTATCTGAACCCGCTCTGCTTGAATTAGCCAATATGGCCAAATGGCCTCAGGTGAAAAGAAAGTAACTGAGACCCTGCAAGGGAGGTAGCCCTCCTGCATGACCCTACTCTTGAGCTAACTGGCCCTTTCAAGAAGCAAGAATAATGAGTGTAGTTTCAGTATCATGCTACGAAGGGAACATTACCTCTAAGTACCTCTGCTTGCCACTGTAGTAGGCATCCCTTGAAAGCTGGACAGCTGTGCTCACTCCTACCAGAGTTCTATCTGAGATAAACTGATGCCAGCAATTTGCTGGATCACTTTCAGAAATTTTAGTTTCCCTTATTATTTCTAGTCCTGTATTTGCTCTCTGTTGTTATAGATTAAATATTTTAAGACCTGTGCCCATCAGGGCTTTGGCTAGTTTCATTTTTAACACTTGTGCTGACAACATATGATGATGCAATTTGGACTGTGACGTCATCTTTCTTTGCAGCAAGGGAGATGAATTTTACCTAATTCTAGTCATGACAAAAACCTACCTTACAATTTACCTATGTGTTTTTTCATGCCTATGATTTTTTGCCTGTGATTTTTTTTATTTGGAATCAAAAATGACTGGTTAGGAAGTGCTAGCTAGACTGATCCTTTGGTTGGTTGTGAACTCTAGCATGTCTTAATTTAGCTGGTCTAAACCTTTCAAGTCTTCCAGCAGTTGGGGGTGCTCCTTAAACCTCTTCTCTTTACTTCCCTAGGAAGAGAGATAAGGAGACAAGCATAATCAAGTATAGGTATATGATTTTGTCCTCTTTTCCAGGCATCCCCCCTGCTGCCCAAAGACATGGTGAGTTCACATCAGAGTCCAGATAACCCTCAAACCAATACTGACATATCCCAAATGAAGTTTAAACTGTTTTTCTTTCCCCTAATTGGTATGCACAGCACTTTTTGTATGTATCTAAGCACCTCTGTGAGGCATACGACCAGGAGATAATTTGACTTATTCTACTTTGTGGGGCTGCTCTGCAAAAGTGAAGCCACGCACACACACAAACACCCAAAACAAATTAAACCCATGCACAACCAAAACAAACCAACATGTTTTCTCTCCCCAGCAGAGCAGGGAAGAGGGGAAAAAAAAGCCAGTCATTACAAACCCAAGCCCTGCTTTCCACTTTCGCAAATCAGAGGTCAGTGATGAAGACGGTGAGGGTACCAAGACAAAGTGGCAAAGCTGCAGATTCTCTTAAGAAATTCAGTTTGTGTTTGGCACCCTTTAAGGGAGATGAAAAAAATGAACTCTTCTTGCTTTTCTTTGTTCTCAGTGGAACAAAACTGTTTCATTTTAGAACAAAAATCACCTTGTATCTTTCTTCTAAGGGGGGGCAGGGGAAGGCTGGATTATAACAATCTGAAATCTCACATCCAGAACCACAGGCAAAACCTGTGCTGCGTCAGTGCTCATCAACAAGGAGAGGGGACAGGCAATAGATTTGTAGTTCAACCCACCTCCATCAAACCAAATACATTCCAGCCTCACCAGATTCTCAGGCCTGGTTAGTTAGCGTATATGACCCTAAAACTGCCAGAACAGAAAAGGTATCATGCTACAATAGAAAGGGGCTTTGACTGTCAGAAGCTTCTCCTAGAGAGGTTTGTCAAAATTGCCTTCACTTGATTCATTATCCTTTTGCCCTCATTTCCAGTGCAGCACCTTTTCATCATTTATAATATACTTTTTTGCTCGTCTATATTGAAATGCTTAAGTGTGAACAGCAATAGCATTCTGCTAGTCAGCAGGATTTAATGAGCTTCAAAACAGAGTTAAAAGAAATAAATAAGTCAAAGAAGGTAGCAGCATTTCTGTTAGATGCCCTTACAAAAATGCCTGAGCTTTTCTTCATTTCCCATCTGTTTATACTGAAAGTGGCAACAGGAAGCACTCTGATAGCTTTGAAAGGACTAATGCTGAGCTTTCTCAACAAATAGTTGTCTGTCACAGTAAAACCAACTTCCTGAGCATAAATTCTTCATGTGAAAGGATAAAAGTATCAGAGTGATTAGGACATTTCTTGCATGGCACTTTCCTCCTTCTGTAAAGCAGGCTGTTTCTGTTATTTGCAGCTAAGATTTGCCAAGAAAGTTAAATTTGGCCAAGACCATTTAAAGGTCTTTTTAGACAACTATTTTTCTTCTCTCCCTATTACTGTCCATCATACAAAATCCTGCTTTAACATTTCCACATCACTCATTCAGACCAGGGACAGGAATACAGAATTCAAGTGTTTCAGATAATCAGACACCAATAGACTCCAGCTAGTAGATGGGAATTTGAACTCACTCGGGACCTTTCTAAATGCCAATCGTAAGAGGCACGATGGAACCATCTTTGGTTTTGTTTTTAGGGAACAGGAGAGTGCTTTTGTTCATCATCTATGATCTCTGAGTAGCTTGGGACGTTTGCAGTGCTCTGTAATTGATGCTATTACCCATGAAAAGTCTATTTGCTCCGAGTTATACATATGGGGGGAAAGCTAAAAAAAACAAAAACAAAAAAAAACCCAACCAGAAACTGAGACAATTTTGTCCTAAATCAAAAGATGCATTTGGGGAAGAATAAGTTACAGTTGTCATTTATGTGAATTAATCATAAAGTTTTAGGTAAAACAATGAATTCTGCTTTTGTTTGTATGCTCCTATTTAAGACACAATCCACTAAAGCAGCCATGGAGGTGAATCAGTTTCCACTTTGAATTAGGAGTCAAATTCATTCCTTTCTGTATTTTCTATAAACCTAGAAATGTTCCATAAATCTAGTCTTAACTCCTGGCTAAGACACACACCCGGCTGTCTGTAGCTAGCCTCTGGGCTGCTTTTTCAAATCATGTATTTTGATGCATGATTCATACAAGATACGATCTAGCCTTTCATTAGCTTGTCTCAAGAAGAGATAGTTGGATGCCATTAGGTCAAAAGCATTTGAAAAAATTTCCTTGTTTTCACTTGATCTACTCAGTGAATCAATATTCTTCCTACTCAACCAGCTCGCTCTCAAAGGAAGTCAGATGTTCACAGCCCTGACCTTAAATATTGGCCCTTAGCCCATCACTTAAAATGATAGACAGTAATTACAGAAATGGTGAACAGAACTGTCAGTTCAGAGAAAAAACAACAAAACAGGGAAAGTCAAAGATGATTGGAAAGAAAACAGAGATACAATGCAATATGGCTAACCAGATCTCACCAAGAGGGTGATATACTGTTGCTTGACCCTGATAACAAATACACTGGATCTGATATTTTCATGAAAACGTATGCATGTATCAGGCTGGAAATTCTATATATATATATAGACCTTTGATTTAATTCCTTGTATGTCAGATATATCCCTTTCCCTACAACTCTGGTGGTCAAACTCTTGGAATATCAAGAGCTCTAGTGATACGGCTTTATCTTAGTGTGACCAAGAAGATACTACTACTAGCTGGTATGAATCCAGGCCTTATATTCCAAGAAGAGAACACCTTGCAAACTGTATTAGCACTATTGGCTCATTTGAGATGAACATGGACATCCGTTTTCCTCTTGTTTTTTTTTTTTTTTTTCCTTGAGTGGGGGTGTCATGGGTTCAGCAGCAGCAGTTATTTTTCCCCTTCTTAGTAGCTGGTGCAGCACTGTGTTTTTGACTTGTGGCCTGAGAACAGCGCTGGTAACACCAGTGTTTTAGTTACTGCTTAGTACATTTTGGTCTGGCCAAGGACTTCCTGAGCCTCATGCTCTGCCAGGGAGGAGGGGG
>JANRGW010021024.1:25295-47662 GCA_024733675.1 Psilopsiagon aymara
CAGGAGCAGAGGGAAGAAAAAGGGGGAAGTGAGTGAACAAACTGCATGGCTGATTTATGGCTTAAACCACGACAGGGGGGGAGAAAACAAGTGCTCGAGTTATCACCTGAACTCTTCAGTAGCACAGAAGCCACGTTCACATCGCTCAAGATTCAGAAGTCTTCAGTGATCCTGGCTACCCACCTCACTAAGACTGGAAAAAGCCTATGCTTACATTGGGCAGGTACTCTTGCCTCCTGAAAAATCACACAGCTCTGAAGCTCTGTTTCCTTCCGTGCTTCCAGACTTTGCTCTTGAAAAATGAAATTACAAGTTCTTAAACCAGACTGGAAAAGCATTCTCCCTGCCTGGTAAACATTCTGTTGGCATAATGCAGTTTGCTAAAGAAACACCCTAATCCAGCCTAGTAAGCAAAAGCTGTTGCCTCAGCACTGCTAGAAAGTGCAATAGTGCTTCAGGCATTTTAGTATAAAGCAATCATTTTATGTTGCTTCCTGCCTCTGAGACCAACAAATCTAATCAATGAAAATATGAAGCATGTTCAGGATGTATTTTTTCCTCCTCGGCCACAACAACGCATGCATGAAATGCCCCTCACATAATCCATACTAGATAAACCCTTTGTTCTCTATTGGCCTGTCAGCTTACTGTCACACCAGCAAACAAGGCTTTGGAGCAGTATTTAAGTCAGAAGCAGAGGCTTTAAAGAAAGCTGTTAAAACATATTTGAAAACAAATCCCATTAGTAACTTAAAAAGAGTACTTTTTTCAATAGGAAATGATAAATGTAGACTTTCTTCTGATGAAACCTTGAAAGACGACAGCTACAATTTCCCAAAACAATGCCCCCTTTTCCAAGACATTTTCTGCACACTCAAGAGAATTTCTTAACAACAGCAATTACTCTGAGCAGAACATAAGTGGCCTAGTAGTGCTATTCCTGGTCAGAGAAGAGCATAGAAAACCGACAGCTTTCAGTACTCCCTTGAAAAGACATAATGGTTGTGATCATAATGTAGAAATGTCTGGTATTGCTATAATTTTGTTTTACTAGGAGATGGGAAAAGGAGCTACACATCTTGCATATAAAAATAAACCTGGAAGTTCAGAAAATTCTGAGTCTAAATTACACACTGGTTCTGCTGGCTTTTTCCACTATATTTTCGGTTGTGACAAAGGAAGCACAACACTGTGGACCTCGACTCATGGGGACATCACCTCACTCATGGGGACATCTTCTTACCTCCCACAACCATATCTGTACAGTTTGGCATTAACTCAAACATGAAGTCTCTAAACCCTGCCTGATCCTGGCTACAGGAGGAGAATTTAGTAATGGTGAATTTAATTTGCTCTTCCAAGTACTCAAACTGAATTGAGGTTAACACACTGGGGAAAAAAGATTCACTTAAAATGGTTCCCCTGCCACTGCTGAAAACTCTTCCGTCGTACTTATCTCTGCGCTTTGGAGCTAAGCAGACAGAGCAAGATTGGAGCACTCCCTTGACACATCAAGTATTTCTAGGCAAAACACTTGTCATGTTCCTTCCCCAAAGTGATCTTCACCCACTTTATCCACAGTTTGAGCAGAGCAGCTTTTTTCAGATAGCTTGCAATGCATTCACCAAGCACTCCTGTGTCCTTCACCTGCAAACTGTTACCATGTGGTTTATATAAAATTATCAGTATGAGTCATTTTAATTGGACTCATGTGTTATGTCTTCATATCCTTGGCTACATAAATACAACTCCAAGGTCTCCTCTACACATGATCTCATTAATAATTTTGTTTATAAATTAATATAGCTAAAACAAAGAACCTGAAGATGTCATTACAACTCAGCATATGTGTATATTTTACTTGCATATCTCATTTCGGTACAATGAAACTGTGATATCTTAGTACAAATACCTTCCAATTACTTACTCTAGAAATAAAACAATCTAAATTTGAAACATTTACCAAACGAGGGTGATGTTTTTGACCGAATGCCAGGTTTAATTTATGATCTAAGTCCTGACTAGCAAATACTCTACCCATGTGTTGACCTTGCACTTGGCCTTGTTGAACTTCATGACATTCACACAGGCCCACCTCTCAAGTATGTCAAGAACTCTCTGGAGGACATGCCTTCCTTCTAGCATGTCAAATGCACCACACAGTTCGGTCTTGTCGGCAAACTCACTGAGGGTGCTCTCAATCCCACTGTCCATGTCACTAACACAGATGTTAAACAGCACCAGTCCCCGTGAGGAATGCCACTGTTGTGGTTTAAGCCCAGCTGTAAATCCACCATGATGTCGATGGCTCACCCCCACCCCCAGAGGGTTGGGGAAGAGAACTGAAAGAATATAACTCCCATGGGTTGAGATAAGAACAGTCCAGTAACTGAGGTATAACACAAACCACTACTGCTATCACCAACAATAATAATGACAAGGGAAATAACAAGGGAACAGAATACAACCTCTCACCAGCTGCCGACCAATACCCAGCCCAACAAGAGCACTGAACTAACTCTTCCAGGTGACTGCCCCCAGTTTATATCCTGGGCATGATGTGCTGTGGTATGGAATACCTCTTTGGTCAATTTGGGTCAAATGTCTTGTTTCTGCTTCCTCCCGGCTTCCCCTCCTCCCTGGCAGAGCATGAGACTCAGAAAGTCCTTGGTCAGAGTAAACATTACTGAGCAGCAGCTAAAAACATTGGTGTTATCAGTGTTGTTCCCAGGCCAAAAGTCAAAAACACAGCACTGCACCAGCTACGAAGAAGGAGAAAAATGACTGCTACTGCTGAACCCAGGACAGCCACTCATCACTGGTCTCCACAGCTTCCACTGCTCTCTCCAAGTCTGTGGTTAAGTAAGCACTAAAAAAATCACCTTACCTGGGTCGCATTTTTCCTAGGTAACCACGTACTTACAGAGTGAACAGCAGGGTAAGCCAAGTAATGTTGTGCTTTAAGTCTTTGATGCTTTTGACAAGGTATATGACAGCTCCAGTTCTTCAGTGAAAAGGATTTTTGATGCAATATCAAGGAAGTCTATCACAGGTCAGCTCAAGCATGCATTTGCTTTTTTTAAAAAATGAGCAGAACTGCTTATTCATAAGAAGTGACAACTATTTCAGATCTCTTTAATACCTACTTTCACATGACAGCGTTATGGGATGCTGGAAAAGTACCATTCTTTGCCTGAAGATGTAAGCCTGCTTCTGGACTGCTGTCAACCTCAATAATGAGAGTAGGAACAGAAAACCTCGCTAAGGTGGTATATCTTTGACGACCCCTCTCTTCCTACTCTGCATTTTAGTGGGTGATTTAAGTTGGACTCTGTTACAGAAAGATGTCCATGGATCGAGATATGATTGTGACTGAATGGCCCTTTCTCTTCCTGATCAAAGAGCGAAGTCAAACTCTTTCTGTCTTTCAAGCAGTTGATCTTCCTCAGTTATCCACTACATGAATAAAACCCTTTGAAACAGGTGGTCTGAAAAGAAGTACATCTCGCCTGTCAGGAGAGATGTGGCAAGAATAGGTCTGCAGGCTGTGCAGGCTTTTAAGTGTTCATAAGCTTTTCGTGCAAGTATGAAAACATTATCATCAGTTTCCAGATTAAACTGCCACACAGAAGAATACCATCTACACAAGGGAAATCATACCTGTAGATTTTAAGGAAGAAGTCTCTCTTACCTTTTTAATTCAGGAACAAACAAAATATAGAGCATGCAACAATTCTGATTTAATATAATTGCTTGTAACTCCATCTAAAGATTGTGTCAGCAGTTCAAGTAAGATCTGTGTATAAACAATCTCTAAGATACCTTAGATCATTTGGAGCAAAGAAGCAATTTTTCTGCAGTAGATGCCACTTGCTACTGAAGACAGAATTTAGCCAAGATCATTTTAGTTCTCTAAATGTTTTTCGTCCATTCACAATGCTCTGTGACTGTGCAGACTCCCATTACACTCAAAGTATAAAGACAAGCAGCTCAGAGGAAGGCTCTTGCATATTGCTGGCATGGTGTCTGTAACAGACTCCACATCCAGTCTGCAGTAGCTAAATCTTATGTGTCCCAGTTGAATACAGGCTAACACTAAATACTAAATTAAATACTCCTAAACAAAAAATACTCACAGTTTTGCATTGCCTCTGTATTGGTGGATATTTATAACTAATAGCTACACTTGACAGGTTTCCCTGTTGTAGGATTACTACTTCAGCCAGCATTCCTCACACTGAGTGAAGCTTCAAGCCACTCAGCAGAAAACAGCAGCTTAAATATACAGTTTGGTCTGGTAACAACAGTACTTGAAGATCAATAAATTTTTTTGAGGCCAAAAAGAGCAAGACCCCAGCACAGGACAAGAAAGCATTCTTCTGTATCTGATCTCCACTTTACCTTTCTTATAGCCTTGAACATTTCAGCAATTTCAACATTGCAGCAAGCGTTGAGTCAATGAAATGTCAACATACACAAGTTTGAGAATAATTCCCAATTCCCACTGATGTTAGCGAGAAACTTTTCTTACAAGGTTAACTCTTACTTCAGCACCTATCCACACAGAGGGGTATTAAGGCCTCTTTACCTTAACTAGAAAGTTTTTATATCACTTTAGTTTTGTAATCAACATAATGAGGACAATTACATTTACTTCATGCTTTTTAGGGAACAGTGTGGAGTCATTAATTGCTCATTACTGTGAAGATGAATGCTGTTCTGTGCCAAGTCAGAATACAATCGTAAGGCAAAGCAGAAGCAGCCTTATTTAACACAGCTGTAACTGATCACAGTAGACTTGAAAACAGGAAAATAACAACCTTCTGTTGGATTACTAAAATAGGTGCAACACAAAAAAAATTACAGAAGAAAAAAGAATGGAAGAAACTCTGAGAAACAACAGAAAGAGAAGCCAGCTCTGCTTTAAGTCACAAACTACATACTCTAGAGGACTTGCCTCAGTTCTCTTTTGGCTATTAGCTTTCTTTAAAAAGCTTAGTCCATCTGGTTTCTCTCCACTTCCATTCCAACCTTCCACTCCAGGAGAGATGACAGCACTGCTTTTACATTATCCACACTACAGGGGAGGATAAAACTGCTTAGCCTGATTACACATGGACTTAGATACTCATTGCAGTGCAGCTATGACTGCCCAGGACTGCAGTGTTGAAGGCCAGGCTAGATAGAGCCTTGAGCAACATGGTCCAGGGTGAGGTGCCCCTGCCCACGGCAGGGGGTCGGAAATAGGTGATCTTAAGGTCCTTTCTAACCCAAACCAATCTATGATTCTATGATTTTCTTGACAAAAGAAAAAAAAAACATTCAACAGTAAAGGCTCATCTCTGCTGAACACTCAACACTCCTGGAAGAAGGGGGCTTACTCTGGTATCTGCAGAGCACACAACACAAAGCCTGGACTGCAGTCACAGTACAAAGAACAAATCCAAATGGTATCATGAGCCAGAACTCAGGCATAGGCTCCTTGAAACCCAAGTGCTTTGTGTGAATATTTCATTCAGCAACTCTTCATTCAGTAGCAGCTAAGAACACAGTAAGTTTAACTCTAAAAATTAGACAAAACTTTATTATCAAGTGATAAAATTACTTTCTGTCCGATTTTGCTCCCATCATTCCTGTCTCTGCCAAGACTGAATCCCTGAGAAACGTTTCTTATAAAACGTATCCACTCTAAAATAATTATCCCAAGGAATAATTACTAAGGAAGAACTTCTATCTATATTTAATTAAAACTGAAAAAAATTCTTACCATAATCAAAGGTAATTTAGATCTTCCATCAAGAACTTCGCACATATTGGAATAATAAATTTAAGGAAGTAGCCTCAGCTGGGTCCATCTTCTTAAATAGAATTGTGGGGAACTTTCTATTGTACTTCAGGAGTTTCTAATGAGAAGCAGACTCAGCCTGTTAACCTAATGAAAGCCTGATCTACAGTTCATTAGGAGACAAGAATCATTCCAGTAACGTTTGTGAGCTTTGTATCAGGCTTTTTGAGAAAGCAATTGTTTCCTTTTTGTGCCATGCTTTCAGACTAGCAAGGGGACAACCATCTTGCCATCAACAGTAAAGTTTATACTCTTTTATAAGAACTGAATTTCAAAGGATGTTTGTTCTTCACTTGAACTTCAGATATCTTTCTGGGAAAACACAGCTGTTGGTGATACCCAGAGTAAGCATTATGGCAAAAGAGGTAACTGACTTTAAAAACGCTGGTCTCTTCATAGGGTGTAATAGCTGTGTGCCATACCAAGGTTAGTCTCGTGTAATGTTGGTGGAAACTGTGATAATGGATGGAAGGAGATGAAATCATCCAAGTGCAACATGGACACAGTCCATCTGAAAAGTCCATCCTGGGGGTGAGCACTGCCGACCCAAGAGTAAGGGACCTTAAATCATACAAATACTTTCAAATTGAACAATTTTTAGCAAAAATGTAAATTTTGAGGGTGCTTATTTCTAGTTATGTTTGGGGGCTTTCCCTCCCTTTTATTTTTCATGAAGCACCAAATTTTTCTTTGGAAAGGCAGCGCTTTTCACACACACTAAAATAACAAAACAGTTAAAATGGCTTTGTCAAACATATAGTAAGGGTCCCTTCATTACTGTGCCGAGTTCCCTACAGCTCCAGTACTGAGGCAGACTTAGTTCAAAACCATTTACTGAGCCCCACTCCTGAAATATGCACTAGCACCATTTTGCATGTTTCCCACATAGTAAATCCTTCTCCAGTAAGACAGAGTGTAACAAGTGACACATTCTCTGTGCCTGCGGTTGCCAGCTCACTTATTTACTTTTTTAGTGTTACTCAGCACCTTACCCTGAGCTGCCCTTTCTCACAGTGAAGTGCTCCTGGATTTGTACCGCGGAGCTATTTGGCTTCCATTCAAAAAAGAAGGAATTGGGGGGTTCATTCAGTTTCCAGACAGGCTGCTTGTATCTTCAGACAGTGAATACTTGAATGCCCTCGGAAGCAAGATTGTTATTTCCTTAAAATAAATCAATAAACTATTTTTTTTTTCCTGTTGAGTTTTTCAGGGCTTTTTTCTTTTTTGTTTTGTTTGGTTGTCCCTGGCTGGGGAGGGCTTCTGGGGTTTTGGGTGTTTGTTCCCCCCCAGAGTAAAGAAAGAACACTGGGTACAGCGATGAATTTGAACAATTGCCTTGCAAGCAGGGTGGACCGAGTGCAGAATGGGAGAGCCAGGGAGTAAGGGGCTACTCACAACTCTGCTGGTAACCAGGGTACATCACTTGCCCTGCACTGCTTTACTTGATCTCGTATTGATGCAAGCCCTCTGGGACAGTTTGCTCAGCTTGTGGATTTTCATCACCTAAAGGGATTGTTCTAGTTGTCTAACTCCCCCCCAAAGGGTTTAAAGCCATCCCTTGAGGTACAGTGCAAATAATCCTTATTAATCTGCAGAAATCTCAGGGTCTGGATTCTTCATTTCCTTAGAAATTTCACCCACTCTCATTATTCTGGACTTTTTTTGTTCCCTCTGTTCAAACATTCCCTTCCCTCTTCCCTCTGGGCACTTTCCCCCTGTTCACACATCCCCTTAACAAACCCTTCTCCTTCTGCAAACACTTGGGCCACGTATCCCTTCAGTTCCAAGACTTATTTTGGTACTTCTGTATGGACAGAAGTGGTAATATTTACAACCCAAAGCAATGCACAGCCATGCTGTGATTCTCTGGAGATTCCTCTCCTGCTGCTCAGACTTGCTCCTGATTTATTGCCAGCCATGGCTTCCTTTTAAATGGCTACAGCAGCTCACCTGCAGCAAGCTGAAGTCCCATCCTGAACAGGAAAAGCACACATATCACAAACAGCATCTGCAGATCCCTTGTCACATTCATTAGGTAATATTTACAAGCCAATTTTCTGAGCAGCTGTTATGTTGGTAACATTTTGTTAAGTAGGTTGTACTTTCCAGTTAAAAAAGCAAAACAAATAAGCACAAATGCTGCTGTAGCACCACATTACATGCTTTGAATATTTGATCTCCAAGACAGCTGAAATGGTAACCTTTGCTCCTCAGCTATTTCATCAATTCAAGCTGTTAATACTGAACATGCATGAACAGAATTGAAAACTAAGGCCAAACCTGCCAGAGCCAAGGCAGCTCCCCATCAAAAGGTGGTATTTGTAGCAGCTTAGCATCAACAACTTGAAGGCTTAGTTTGAATGAACAAGGTTTTAAATTGGAAGCACTGGAACTCATGGGGACTTGGCAGATTTTCAAACCAAAACCCCAAATCCTAGTTTTTAGGCTAGGGATGGTCAGCACATGTATTAAATTTGTTTGGCTACCAAGACAGAGACACACAGGATGAACTGCTGCCACCGACCCATGTGGTTATGTCTTCCACATTCTAAGATAAGAGCTCTCTTCAGCATGACATCTCAAGCCAAGTAACCCGGCTCCTGCCCTGATGATGCAATATAAAGCTGAGTAAACTGCTCTACTTTAATTGCCTTGCAGGGACCGTCTTTATGGGTTCATATCTGATGGGCCACTTAACGCTCAAACCAGATTTTCTTCTGCATCAGAGAAGCAGAGCTGGAACTCAGGTTCTCCGAGCGCTACAATAAAGCTTCATCCAGTTGAAGCCACTGAGAAGTATATTCTTCAGGGGAATGAAAGAAGTGTTTTTGAGGGAAGGAGCATTTCTTCTACTAGAGTGCAACAGAAGCTTACTGTAAGTGGTCTTGACTTCCCTCGCAAGTGACCTTCATTTCCTACTAGAACACTGGTGAATAATTAATGCTTTGGCTGAGGCTTCAGTTGTTTTGCATACTTTGTCCAGAAGTGCCCACCTTTAGAAAATGGTGCACTATGTCAATTTTCCTGGAGGACTTACATTAATAACAGAACACTTCTTTTCCAGCATCTTGAGCGAGGCAAGCCATCCTGGTGTGTGTCTCAAGCTGCCACAAGAAAGAAAATGAAAGCCTGGAAAAGAGAAGGCTCCAGGGAGACCTTCAAGCAGCTTCCACTACCTAAAGAGGACCTACAAGAAACCTGGGGAGGGGCTTTTTACAAGGACATGTAGTGATAGGAAGAGGGGGAATGGCTTTAAACTGACAGAAGGGAGATTAAGATTAGACATTAAGAAAATATTCTTTACTGTGAGCGTGCTGAGACACTGGCACAGGGTGCCCAGAGAAGCTGTTGCTGCCCCATCCCTGGCAGTGTTCAAGGCCAGGTTGGATGGGGCTTGCAGCAACCTGCTCTAGTGGAAGGTGTCCCTGCCCATGGCAGGGGGTTGGAACGGGATGAGCTTTAAGGCCCCTTCCAACCGAAACCATTCTATAATTCAGTGGTCTTTCCAAACTTGGACAATCTGTCACTCGCCAACCCAGCTTACAGACCCAGAGCTCCAAGCCAGCAAAGAGATTTAATAACGAATTGCAAAAATGCTTCTACCAAATAAAAGCCTACCCCTTGAATGGCCTGAAACATTTTTCATGTGCAGCTTCAATTCCAGGAAATTAATCAAAACAATACAAACAAAAGGAAAGTCATCTTCTAAACAGTAATATAAATGCAGACAATCCAAATAATTTTTGCTGCTTTAATTCTCTGGAGAACAACTGTATATATTAAACAAAGCTAAGATATTAAAATTCCATGTTTCCAAGCAATTAAATTGCTGCTGTAAACATTCCTGGATCCACTTTTAAAGCTACTGTTAATAGCCCATCTCCAATTCATTTTTCCATCAGGCTTACAGCATTTTTGTGATCATTGTGACACTGTTTCACCCCTCCCCTTCCCTGGGGCATCACTTGGGAATTCCTTGGGCTCAACAGCCAGGGCTGTGTTCCCAGCACACCTTGGTCACCCTGCCCACAATTTCTCCCAGCACACTTCCCTTTCCATCCTTCCTGGACTTACTTGTAACCGTAAGTGCTTTCCAAGTATAAACCATCCCTTGCTTAGCATCTACAACTCTGGGTCCTTGTTTTATGTCCTGGACACTTCTTCAATGTAAATACTAATGCAAGTCTCTTCTGGGCTTCTGGCATTTCTGAAGTGTTCATTAGCGTGGCATCCAGATATTAAGCAGTTAAAGAGCTGTTCTAACCTCCCTTATTATATACTTTGAGCCTCATTAAAGCAAAATCATTTCCTAAGACACTTCTTGTGATTGACTGCTCTTCAAATATTTGAAGAAAATTACTCACTGGTTGGGAATTTTGTATCAGAGTAATTTGCAGTTGGGAACATTCTTAAAATGAATTTTCCATAGATCATTTTCAGATCCTCTTCCTTCTGCATCTAAAACTGATTTTCTACCAGGGGAAAAATAATATATATTAAACTAAAACCAATACCTGCCTAGTAAAGCTGATTAGTGGTACACAAGATTGCAGATGGAAGCAGTGTGCCCCAATTTCTTCCTTTCAGCTATACAAGCTCTTTTAAGTATACTCATGGATATCACTGAAGATGGCCTGCCTGCCTTCATCTCTGGCAGCTCAGCTGGAAAGTTCTTCTTGGCTTCACTTTCTATCTGTAGACAGATTGCGAATGAGGCATGAAGCTTCTATGTAAGTAGCAAGAGACCTATATTTCACTTCAGTTCTCTCCCAGTTTCTTTTAAATTTTGGAGGAAAAAAAAAAAAAACAACAAACAAACAGAAAACCACCAAACACTTTCCCATACTGTTAATTATTTTGAATATTAATGAAAAAAATGCCAGCCAGCTCTACTGGCAACTGATCATGAGCAATTCCTATATTGGCTGTGTTTAGGATGCTGTCAATACTGTAACCGTACACACACACTGTCAGGGCTTCTGCTCGGTAATCACATTCTGCATTAGCTTATAGAGAATCAGAGTCAGAGGCCATGAGCAGCTACATCATCAGAATACTAAAGTGTTATTGTGCTGTTTTCTATAATCTCCCACATGAGAAAACTTCATCTTCTCAGTAAAATGCTTTCCTGTTCTACATTTGCAACCAATGTGATTTTCTAAATGAAAGCATTGACACTACATATTCATAAGACAGTGTATTTAAATATGAAAAAGCTGAGCAGGTACAAACTATCAGTCAGCAACTCAGCCAGTAGGAGCATTATTAACCGCATTATTCTTTCAAGGAATGAACCCCTCAGCCCTGAACAGGATTCAAGTAGACTTAAGTAGCCTTATTCAATGAGATCCCCCAAATATTTACCTCTTTTCCCAACATAGTCATTACTCTAGGTATCCCAAAAGAATTTTAAAACTCCTTTTGCCCAGACCTGTAAACTTGTCTTTATCCAAGCAGTCCTTCTTGCATCCCTACTCTCTAAAGTTGCAATTACTTGAGTGGAGATTAACAGAATTTAACTGGCTCAGTGAAAGAATCAATTTTCCATCACTGATGTAGTTTGACAGCAAGGATCAACACCACAAGAAGCTGGCATCAAAAAAAAAAGAAAAAGAATGAAAAGCATGACATAAAAATTCAGCTGGAAGAGGGAAAACAAACAAATATTGGAAACAAGTTGGGTCAAAGAGGCTTACTTCGAGTGATCTCACACAGATTACACATAAGA
The DNA here is from genome assembly GCA_024733675.1 of Psilopsiagon aymara. Lineage (NCBI taxonomy): Eukaryota > Metazoa > Chordata > Aves > Psittaciformes > Psittacidae > Psilopsiagon > Psilopsiagon aymara. Next base: position 36,869 of record JANRGW010021024.1, read on the forward strand.
GAATAGGCAAGACTATACTGTCAGTAAATAGCTACTTTAGCTTTCAATTAACTGTTTATTCATTACTCATTCTCTCTGCAGCTGCAAGCCCAAAAGCCAGACTCTGCATCTGTAGTGTAATTCCTGCATCCCTGGATTCCTCCACCAGTAAATGATGTTACTCTGCATTTACACCCTACAGTCATTTTATTCCCAGCTTCAGCTGAGCAGCACCCAAGGAAACAGAAACGTAGCTCAGAGGAATTTCTCACTGTGCTTCATTTGCACTGTAACAGGGAGAAAGTGGGAACTCCTGAGCTGACTTGATAACAAGCTTAACCACAAGAGGAGTACTGCCTAAAGGGTGCAGATGTAGTGATGCTCACATTCAAACAGAGCCCACCAGATATATTCCCCCCATTCCCTAATTCCCAACTCAAGCCCCTTCAGGCTCCCTTTGCAGTGAGCGAGTCCCCAGATACTCTCCTAATGCATTCCCCATCCTAATTTAAAGTGGGGTGCCAAGGTGCACTATCCCAGCCTGTGGAAGTCCCAGAAGGCAGTGTGCACGAAAGCTGGAACAGCTGAAGAAAATCCTACAAAACTCCCAATCAGGCAGACTGTCAGCAGGAAGGAGGTACACAAAGGGGAGCTGCAGCACAGCTATCAACACAAGAGGCCTGTGATCAGCTAACTGCTTTTGACAGGCTCTCCTGGGCCTTGACAACTGAGGAAAATCCATAAACCACATTTTCCTCACTGGAATGGGTCCAGGTGCAAAGGGAACAATTAAAAAGGAGAAAGGGATGTAGGCATCCTTACGACAGCCCTGGAGCACATAAGCAGCGTCTAAGTGATTTAGAAGCCTTGGTCACAACTCTTTCTAATAGTTCCCAAGTTGGACACCTGAACCCCACTGCCTATCTCATCATTTCACTGCTCCTCCATCATCTGTAATCAATAGGTCTGCACTGTCATGCTCAGGTTTCTGCATGCTTTCCAAAGCAAGCAAGGCTTTTGCACGCATCCCTGTGAATTTTCCCCTCCTGCTGCACCACTCCAACCTACTGACTTGGACCAACTTTTACAGCTGCAGTAGCACACAGAAATCTCTAAAAAACACACCAAGCAGCTGGGCAGAAAAAAGACATCCAAGAAACATCCCCTGGGAGTGCCCTTTCCAAAGAAAAGGCCAAGCTTACCTTTTATCAAGCACCTGTGAATCCTGGAGAGAGAATTAGAAAGAGAAAGAAAACTCTCATGAAGTCCTGGCCCAGGGGGAACGTTTCAATCAGAGCTGGCAATGAACCACAAGACAAAGCCATTGGAAACCAAGCTCCATTACTTCTACTGTGCACAGAACTACTTGTTTAAAATATCTCTTACCTGAGGATCTCAGCAATTTAATTAAGTAAATGGCCCTCATAAGCAGGTAAGTATCATGATGCTTATGTTACAGATGGCTTGCACTGAAGCACTGAGTAGTTAATTGAGTTACCCATGACCACACAGGAGGTGCAACACAGGAACCAGTGAGTCTCACCTTTTTGATCTTTTCCTTTACTAAAGGGACTCAATTTGAGTCACATTTGCCAGACTTTACAGCAGTTCCACAGCACAAAACCCAGATAGCCTCATCAGCACAGAAGAGCAGTCAGTACACTGAGATGAAACTGGAAAGTACTGATTTGTCCTGAACCTCTTCCCACTTCAGCTCAGTCTGAAGACTGCCACATCTCACAGCAAGTTTGCTCAGTTGCACCTCCGCTCTGGTTTTGCACAGACCATGGCTATGTCTAGGCTAGGCTTTATAGCTGGATGCAAGAGCAGTTGTCAACACTGGGCACACGGCAGCTCATCCACCTCTGACTGCAAAGCCTGAGTCTCGCAAACCAGTTTCAGCCATCCCAGCACAGGCTCTGGAAAAGGATCCTCCAAGGCCAGCCCTGCTGACTGCAAATGGGCAATAAGTCTGGCCCTGAACGCAGACCTGAAACTGAGCAGATGGAGTTCCTCCTGCAGATGTCCAGGAAAGTGGTAACAAAAGCTTGTCCATCTTTCAGTCAGCTGTCCCTGATAATTAGGACTTCACATTAAATAATCCCTTCATGTAGGGTTTATTTTTATTGCCAAATTGTGGTTTTCTTTTCAATTTCCAGATACATGATTTTTCTTGAGCTCCAAAGCACCTAAGTCAGAAGAGCACTGCTTTCCACTTGGCTAGAGGTAGGTGGATAGCACCTTTGAGACCAAAAATAAGAGAATAAAAAATAAAACAGTTCCTCCCATCCCTAACTTTACATCTCCCAATGCTATAAAAGATGTTAAATGTTAGTCACAATCTGCCTCTCCAGCAGCTGGAAAGCAGGATTGTGCATAACTAAAACAAGACATCAGATATGTTTTGCATGGAATAATTTCAGTGCCCATGAGAAATCAGAACTACAGGAGGACACACCTCAAGCTATGAAACCTATTGCTCATTAAAATAGTACTGCTGGTAAATCATTGTGTTTAAATAACAATTTTAGCAAGGCAAACAGCATGGAATACAAATAAGGGACAGAATCAAAGAAAGGAAAAGGTCTGCGTTTGAGCAGATATGCGAGTGTGACAAAGATTAAACAGATCAGAAAATGTAAGTGGAGAAATACATTTTAGTTCTATTTGTCACTAAAAATGGAACCATCTGTAGCTGGACTAGGCAAACTATGGGATGGCTGACAATGTAGAACAGGCTTCTGTTGAACTAATCCAATATTTGTGCTCTGGGAGGCCATACAGCTTCTGCAGCCCACCAGAGAAATTAACTTCTGGATTCCAACTTGCACATAGGTCTGGGGCTAGATACATGTCCATTCACCCAAAGGCAAAGCACAGTACATCAGCTTCATTATCTGGTCTTGCGATAGCGTGTGCGGCTCTTGTGATGATAAGAGCCCACCGCTAATGCTATTAGCAGGGCAACTGCAGTGTGCCAGTGTTTAAAAAGGCCAAAATACATTGAGTCCACTTTCAGCTTTGTATGGTTACTTTAATTAAAAAGTATTAATAAAAGTTAATTACAAAGGAATAAAACCCTTGTTGGATAAACTCTAGTGCCCTGTGTTCAGCTATAACAGTTGCTTTTTTCCTTCCTAGTAGCTGGTGCAGTGCTCCGGTTTGGTTTTACTCTAAGGAAAACACTGATAACATATCGATATTTCAGTTGTTGCTAAGTAGTGCTTACCCTGATCAAGGACTTTTCAGTCTCTCATGATCTGCAGTGAGGAGGGGCACAAGAACCTGGGAGGAAACAGGGACAGGACACCTGACCCAAACTAGCCAAAGGGGTATTCCATACCACAGTACATCATGCCCAGTATATAAACTGAGGGGAATCACCTAGAAGGGACCCATCACTGTTCAGGTGGAGCTGGGTATTGGTCAGCAGGTGGTGAGCAATAGCACTGTGCATCACTTTATCGTGTTTATTGGGTTTTTTTTTAATTTCCTTTCCCCTCTTAGTTTTATATTCTCTCCCCTTTTTGTTTCCCCTATTATTATTATTGGTGGTACTAGTAGTAGTTTTGTATTATAACTTAGTTACTGGACTGTTCTTATCTCAACCCATGGGATTTACATTCATCCAGTTCTCTTTCCCATCCCACCTGGAGGGGGGACATAGAGGGGAGGTGAACGAACGGCTACATGGTTCTGAGTTACCACTCAGGCTTAAACCACGACACCTAGTTAACACACCCAAGGAGCTTTAACACTACTGAAGGGAAATTTGTTCAGCCCAATACAGAGGTTCAATTAAGCACAAGGAACAGTGGTTTCTCTGCAGATACTCCTTCCCCAGCTGAGTCATTCAGAAGTTAAGGCAACAACTTCTTTTTAACTTACCAAAGATTGAATTTTACAGTATCTTTGAGGAAAGGAAGCACATTCAGTGCCCCTTCCAAGCAACATCAGTAACACGTGGATGCAAAGAAAAATCCGTTACTGTGGTGAAGCAAATACACAGCCACATCGAGTACCTGCTGTTTAAAAGTCAAAGACATCTCCTGGATTATACAATGTGTTCTTAAAGACATCCTGTTCAGGATGAGAAAAGGGGTGAATATAAAACTATGTAGAGTAGAATTGACTCTGAGGGTAAAACGTTTCAATCAGGGCTGTTAAGAGGGGGTCATTATTTTTTCCTTTAAACCACGTTTGTGCCTCAAACAATGGCAACTTGCAAAGTGTTCAAAGAAACTGATCTTCTGCATCAGGCTGCCTGAAGGCAACCTCATCTTCTGGATACATGTAACATGCGCAAGTCCAGGAACTATGTTGTGCTTCTGACCTGCTTCTTGTAACAGGATCCCAAGTTCCCAAGAGAGGCAGGGGTCTGCCCGGCTGGGGAGCAGCTCACTGGGGAGTCCTGGGGGTCCTGGCAGACAGCAACAGAGCACAAGCCAGCCCTGGCAGCACAGGCGGCTGGCAGCCTCCAAAAGTCTAGGAACAGGAGCCCAGCCAGTGATCCAGTGAAGTGATTATTCCTACTGCTCAGCACTTGTATATGGTGTCATAAGTCAAATTTTCTCATTGTTCGACTGCTTATCAGTTACTTCAGTTCTTTAGCTGAGTTTTCTTTCCCTGTCACAATCCCTACTTATAGAATCATAGAATAGTTAGAGTTGGAAAGGACTTCACGATCATCAGTTCCAACCTCCCTGCCATGGCAGGGACACCTCCCACTAGATCATGCCACCCAAGGCTATGTCCAACCTGGCCTTGAACACCACCAGCGATGGAGCATTCACAACTTTCCTGGGCAACCCATTCCAGTGCCTCACCACCCTCACAGTTAAGAATTTCTTCCTCATATCCAATCTAAACTTCCCCTGTTTAAGTTTGAACCCGTTACCCTTTGTCCTCCCACTATCCTATTCAAGGATCACCTGAGCAGCCTACTACTAGTCCAACTGCCATAGCCCCATTGATGGCTTAACATTGGAGGTGGAAAGCATGTAAAGCACGTCTTACTCCTTGTCTTTCACTCCTCCTCTACTTCAAAGTCTCTGCTTTCTTGATTTCTGCCTCTCCGTCCTTCACTGAATGCAGGGGAGGGGGGGACACGACAAAGTCACCAGGAGCTTCATGCAATTATGGAGCAGTGACCTTCTACAAAGAGCTCATCTACTCCATCGCTGAGAGGCCCATGCTCCTTTCTGCCAATTTCATTTTGATAGACCAAGACTCCCCAGTTTTACAAACATATTTATGCACCAGGTGGATTATGCCAACAGCCACCAATAAATCTTATTACCTTTCCTCCACAAGTCTTGATAGCACTGAGTGATGGATGCACTAAAACTTGGTATAAACATAGATATAAACATCTGCCATTCTTTTCCTTCTTGTCTTTACAGCACCAGCATTTTAGAAGTGACAACCCATGGTTTCACTTTTTGCACAGCTGCTCTAAAGCTGTCTGAATAACAAGAGAGGCTAAGCAGAAACATTAATCTTTACTTCTTGGGGGAAATAATGGCTTTACAGAACTTTCTGCCCACCACAGGTTCCCTTCTTTTTAAAGAAAGTACATGGACAGCAGTCTTAAAATTGGGGATAATGAAAGCCTAACAGCAGCACCTAAAGCAGTAGTAACTAACTTATGGTTCCTAGAAACTGGTATACCAGACTGAGACCACATAAAGCTTGAAAGGAAGGACTGACTGAAGGATGAAAAGGGCAGAAAAGATTCAGCCAGTCCAGCATGTTACGTGCTCTGTATTTTTACTTACTGATCAGCAAGGCATGCAGACTATTGACCCAGAGACTCCAAAAACAAACGTAACAGCCCTATGCAAAGCTGTTGCCTCAGAGAACTGGCACACCAGACTGAGCAACATGCTAGATGTTGCCCAGCAGGGTCAACAAGCTATGAACTAAACCAGTAGAATTAGGTGGCCTAATTTCATTCTTGCTTTCTGGTCAAGAAATTGCAGAGACTGGTTCCCCCACACTATAGGCATCCGAAATACATGACCACTTGGTCTGTTTGAACAGAAATTGTCTGGAAGAAAAAAAAAAAATAAGGCTCTTGCTTCAAATCTGAACATTTGTGTAGATTTCCTCCTTCTGCTGAGCTTCTCTTCAATAATTTCCAAACAACTGTCCAATCTTCATCATGGGCAGGACTGAACATCCCTCCCCACCCCTCCAACATTGCAACCCAAAGCTCATGCTTAGGGAAACCTGCAAGTGTACACATACACAGACCTTCAATGTCCTTTTTCAGTTTACAGCACATGACAAAAGACTCCCATATACTGAAGTGAACTCAAAGCACAAGAGAACTCGCAGCAAGCAGTAAAAACTAGTTTATGAGAAAGGACCAAAACCAATAAATATATTCTGTCAGAGCCAGATGCTGCACTGCTCTCCATAGGATTCAAAAAACTAAGCACAGTAAGGAACTCCAGTGTGCTGGCTGCAGGATAAGCCTGGATTAAAAAATACACCCCAGCTTGAGAAATTAATTCATTTGATCCCTAACAGGAACACTATGATGGAACAGGAAACTGAACCAAAGCATCCCAAGTTCCAGCTCTGGGAAACATCAATCATCTGACTCAAAAGACAAATGAAAAAAGTGAAAATGAAGTGAAGCATCAATATATTTTTCCTTCTGAAAGTCCCCTTTATTATTAGTAATAAGAGTTGCTCAGAAATCCAACTTTTTTTCAAACCAAGCTTTCTTTTCCTGGAAAACACAGAGGAAAAATACTCTCTGAAAGTGTTAATTCAAATTTCTTCATTAAGTTTTGATTTATTTGATTTCTAGACTGACTTTGATTTTGTTTGAAAAAAAAAAAAAGTTTATTTACATCTTATTTCAAACCATCATTTAGAATATAGGTGAGAACATAAAGAAAAAAAGGAGAATAGAGACTACTTTTGCATTTTGTATTTCTTAAATATTTACAGTAGGAAAAACTGGAAAAGGATCAAGGCAAAAATTCAGAAAGAGTAACAGAGTTAGGATGATACTGTTCTTTAATTGGAAACAGAAACAGGAGTTTTAGCCAAAATAAAGAGAAGGAAATTAAGTGTTCAACTGTTTACTTCATTTCACATGACTGAAACATACAATGCTATCAAAACAAACATAATTCTGCAGTAAATGTTATCTTCCTTTCCTAAAAAGTGATAACATTTGAAATATTTAATACCGAAAGAATAAAAATTACTTTATTTTTTAAATTTCTAGAAATAATTAAACTAGCAATTCATCAGTTCTGCATGTTTTAAAGGAAAGCAGATGTCCAGTATGCCACATTAGTTTATCACTTTGGAGAATGAAACATGAAGCCAACAGGAATTTATTGGCTAAATACTATCACCACAAATTTGCGTCCTCTTTCATCTTAGTGATAAGTTAAATATACTAAGTTGAGGAAATTAAGATATGCCTGAAGTACACAGGAGGGCTAAACTTTGAAGTACATTTACTTCACCTGCCTGGCAGCATGGCCAAGTACATCAAGGCAGCAGGGGATGGTATTGCATCATGATGAAACTCATCTCTACTTTTCCTCTACCATTTTAGAGCCCCAAACCAAGTAGGCATTTGCTGTAAACCAGAGCAATCACCAGAAAAATGTCCCAGGATCAGGAAGGAGAATCAGCTACTCTCCCACCATAGCAGAGACAGATGACTGCTGGTAAGCCAGCACTAGGTAGCATCACCCAGCCTAACACTCACCATCATCTGCAATAAAATAAAATCAGTCATTACAGAAACCCCAAAGAAACTTATTTTTAAAACACCACATAAAAGGTTTTCATCATGAAGTATTTATTTCTGTTTAGTTGTTTTTCAGTTTTGCACAGCTCCTGCCACAGACTCTAGAGCAGCAGGGAGAAAGCACTTCAGCTGTCAACTCTGATGTGCTGCACCACACTTACATCTACAAGAGCCACAGGGGTGCACAGCTTGCTGACAACCTCAACAGAAACAAACAGGGCACCTGAGCTGCTGGGTTTAAGGGACTGACTGGTGGCTATGGGGTCATTTCAGCAAGGCCCAACCAGTTTGCTTTGGCATCTGAGTAAGAGTTTGCATCCTCTCCCAGATTAATCATCTACAGCATTACCAGACAGTTAAACACTTCACTATTCAAGCCCATCATAGGATTTTAATCTAATAGCATTACAGATGCCTCAATATTATAAGCAGGGAAGTATGTGTACTCTTATATATAAAACCCTTTCATTTTATGATCAGTACAACAGTTCTATGATAGAGCAGACTATAGTACTTTATTAATGTTGATCTTGCCCACCTGGGAACCTATACAAATCACTGTAATTTTGTCTTACTAATGCTTGTTATCAATCTTCTCTTCTCAACAAAATGGGAGCAAGTATTGAAAGTTCCTCTCCCCGAATTTTGTATTATTATTTTTCTTTTTTATTTTTCATCCTTCTCTCTCCCCCCCACCCCCCTTGTCTGGGCTTCTGTCCAAAGATACGAGTTGAGAATACAATGTTCACAAAGTACTTTATAATTCTTTAATCACCCCACTTTGACACACTTTAGTCATTTGGGCTGGAGCATTTTGATATAAGCAGATCCCATGCAGAGACGGAATCAGGTCAGCAAGGCAATTAATCACGGCTGCATTTACACTCTCAGCAATACAATACAAAAACAAAAGAATGGATAGAGAAGAGGGGAGGAGGGACACTGTAACCTCACTGATGGGTAAATAATTGGCTTGGCTTTGCTTCTGCAGTCACAGCGGAAAGGTGCACAGCTCACATTTATTAATATACTCACACAGCCGGCCTCTGGGAACACACAGCAGCATGTGGGTGGCTCAGTGTCCACCGGCATTTCAGCAGCGGGCTGCTGCAATTTTATGTGCTTAGCTCATCTTCTTGCATTGAGAGGGCCGCTGTATCCAAAAACAGGGAGTTTTGTACCTCAGCTTTTAAATACTGTGTAGTGCCTAAGGCTTGAGAACTACATTTTTTTGCTGGTGCTTCAACAAACTCCATAGGGAAAGTACCAGTACAGACGAGTATATGCTGTTTTTCCACAGAATGGCTGTATATTACCAGCGTATATTACCCCACACATGCTCCCCTAGTTTCACCTACACAGTAAACAATTTGATCAGTGGGTTTAGTTTTACCACTCCTACTAATATTGTCCCTCTAACTATCCTGTTGTTCTGGTTTCCTATGAGCTCAGAGAAGTCCGAGCTTCCACAACAGCATGTGCAGGCTGCCCAAAATGTCTTGTAAATGGCCTGCAAATTAAATCTCACCAAAAGAGATATTACTGTCTCTCTCTCTTTCCACTACAGCACCTCTGGGAAAGAGATCTTGCTGCATCCAGGAGTAAATGAGGCACAGGAAGTGTATGTGCTGGAACTTGGCAATCTAGCAGCATCATCCACCCTTTTTCTTCTCAACCACTCAAGGAGTGGCACCCACAGAAGCAGAAGAAACTCACCAGCACAAAGCTTATGGTGAGAGGGAGCTCTACCCAGTACAAAGTAGATCTAAATGAGGTGTGAGCAAGTCCAGGGGTGATTATCATCCCCCAGTTCACAAGGACAGGGATCACAGGGTATTAAGTCTGGTAGTCAGTTCTCCCTGATGCCTTTTTTCCACACAGCAACAGGTTTTCTCAGCCAAACACATGCATAAAAAACAAGTTTCCCAGACATTTTCCTTCTTCCGTCCCAACAAAACACATCCATGTGCTGACTTACAAGAATATAAGACCTACTTCCTAGAAATCTTACAGGGGTCAAATACTTACAAGGTGCTTCTGATTTCAGGACACCTGCTCCAACATCCATTGGCCTGGATATTTGCATACAACATCCCCCCCACACACAGAGCTCTGCAAATTCAAACATCTGAAGACTTGGGGGAAACTCTGAAATCACTTCATCAGCTGTTCAGAAAGTTTACTGAACAACGTCAAAACCTTTCACTTCATTCCTTTCTTCCAACCCCATGGAAGAAAAAGCCAAGAAACAAGTTCTCCCCAGTGCCATCACTGCCCTGGTACTGCCAATAGTAAGTTAAGTCAGTTAAGAATTACTTGTACAGAGCCAAGATCAATGAAGCTATAGTGTGGAAGAGATAGCTCAGGCAGGCTCACAGGGGGCATAACTAGGAGTGATGGGCTGAAATTAAGCAGAAGGAAAATTTTGGCTGAATAGCAAGAGAAATTTGCTTTGCTAATGGGTCAATCAATTAGACCAAGCACACAGCTCTCAAGGGAAGCATGCAAGGAAACCTGCCACTAGGATCATTTAAAACTGGAGTGAAGGAGCTGGAGGTTGTCACTACAGAAGCAATTCTGCAGTTTGCATTTCAGGAGTGCTGCAATTCCCTCTACCCCGTGGGATCAAAGTCAAAGGCATCCAACTTACACTATCCACAGATATCTTAACAACCCTTTTGTGCCTATAACAAGTCCACACTCCAAAAGGTAACAGTTCTATGCTCTCTCCTCTCCTATTAAATCCTCAGAATGGCATTCATCTAGCTAACAGACATTGAATATTAGGGTGTTAATTATCAGAAATCTAGCTTAGAATACATTTCACTTACAAGAATCAGGGTTGGAAAGGACCTTAAGATCATCAGTTCCAATCCCCAGCCATGGGCAGGGACACCTCACACTAAACCATGACACCCAAGGCTCTGTCAAACCTGGCCTTGAACACCGCCAGCAATGGAGCATTCACAACTTTCCTGGGCAACCCATTCCAGTGCCTCACCACCCTTACAGTAAAGAATTTCTTCCTCATA
>JANRGW010021026.1:0-24128 GCA_024733675.1 Psilopsiagon aymara
GCTAAGAAATGCCTCCATCAAGAGTTTTATTCTATTATCGCAATAAGCACACAATGATGGAGCTTTAGACTAAGGGACTTTTTTCTCCCTTTTGCTGACCACTAGAAAACCATTAGTTCATTTGCTTTGTGTTATGCAGTAGCATTTCTCAGCCTTTTGCTGAATTTAGGCAGAATCCTAGCAGCATCTTATAATCAGGACTGTAATCCTCCAACCACATTGATTCTGCCATTTGCACAAACGGTCTTAAAAATAAAATGAGAATGATGCAATTAACAGTTTAGGGGGATTTTGACATTAGGCAGAGCATTTCTTGAGCATTAGGCAAATGGTAGCATAAAAAAAACAAAACAACTCTTTAGTGTTTCCCTCTAAGAAGGAAATAAAAGGGTTTTTTTCCTTTATGGCAAGAAAAATGGCCTTATGTTTGACATACCAATGCGTTTTCAAACAGGACTTCCAGACCTTTCTGTTTCCTGGTTTTGGTTTTGTGAATGAAACTCAGCCATTACCAGGATTGCACCAAGTGCCACACAGACATTTGAAATTCATCAGATCTCACAAAAACTGTACAATGAAGAGACATAATCTTCAGTGTGTGAAGAATGTGGCCCAAAGTCTGATGAAGACAAGGAGAGGATGTGGGGTCAACAGCACTCAAATTGATTTGAAACAAGTGAAGTTGCTGGTTTCAACTTTGTTAATGAAAAAAAATAAACAACCTCCAAAAATAACCAAGCAATTGAGATGTATTTTGTTTCTTTGTCTTCATTTGGGCTGGTTTTTACTTTGCTCCCAATTCTAGAGTCCTCAGGCTACAAAAAGGACATTTATTTTTCCTCTGAAGTGAGGAGATTTGGAAGTTTTCTTTCAAAAACAAAACCAAGAACTAAGCAAAGAAACCCTGAGAACAGAGCTTGCCCAGTCATCATGTGAGTCCAGGCTCCACAGAAGCAATTTAAGGCTCTACAGGAAACCACAAATCTCGTGAGATTTGCAATTGCATCAGAAAGAGTGACAAGACTCCCAAATAGCTTGGCCGCCTGAATTTGAGAACGTTTTTGCCAACTCTCTTCTGCCAGAGCTTGTCCTCACACTCTCATAATGACTAAAGGACCAAATCCTGTCTTCTGCCCTCAGGCTTTAACCATGGACTTCACAGTATAGGCCCTTCTGTGCACTGCAAACTGCTGCTGGCTCATATGAAAAGCTTTTTTCTTTCCTCCCAGCTTGAGCAGGAGGTGAGTGAGCCCAGAACTGTGCAAAATCGAGCTCTTAGAGACCCTGCACTTGCATCAGGCTTTCTGGCTGCAAATTCCCCAGCTTCAATGCTCATTTGTTGTTTTGTATCTTGCAAATCCAGGAGAAACCTGTAGAGCTTCACACTTAGAGGGGCATGCTGTAACTCTGCAAAGTGGCTGGAGAAAACTCACTCTTCCACAGATAGCAAATTATAAGTCTGTAAGACATTATTATTCACTGCCTGGCTCTTATTCTCCAAGTGACCAGCAACCTGTTCCTGCCTTGGCCAGCAGTGAAGCATTTCTTCATTCCATCCCTTCTCTTGACCAGACCAAGCAGAAGAGCCAACACAGTGCCTGTACCTCCATTATTTGTCTCTTTTTCATTCCTCCCCCATTTTTATTATCTCCCACATATTCTCCAGGTAAGTATACTGGAGAACCCACATCTGATATGAAGTTGCATCCCAGATGGGAAAAGGAAGAAGAAAACCACCAGTTTTTATTATTTGCGATGTCTCAGTCTTATGTTCCTTCGAACATCTGGGTTAGCCAAACCATAAACCAAAATAGAGATCTGGTTACACTTGTGCAGCAGATTCGTCTCTTTCTTCAGAGCTCATTAACAGAACCTCTTTCATCTCATTAGGTTGCTAAAACGTTTCCAAAAGGACTAGATGTGTCATGTCAGAATATGACAGGCAAATTTCTTTTAAGGTTTTGAAACTAGGCTGAAAGAGAAGCTATGCAGTTCACTCTTGCCACTGAAAGATATTTTTACTTTTATGAGTCCCTGAAACAAGAAACAAATTAAGAACTGTCAAGGATAAAGAAAAACCCAAACCCAAAATGTATTCCATCTTGCCTGCTAATATTGTTACTACTTTTCCCTGGAACCTCTCACAGTCTAAGAACCTTAAGTACAAAAGAATTAACTATGGTTGTTAATGTGTTGGATTATAAGCACAATTAATAATCCAAAAGGAAGGAAATAAGCACTGAAAACATTATTTCCCTTTGCAACAAGGCAAAATGCACAGCCTCACTGTTCTCTCCTCACAGCTCTTATTCCTCCTGGTTCAGAGGCAATCACCCTGCACTGTTCCACTGCAGGGCATGGAACACGGCACCCACAGCATCCAAGGCTGCAGCTCCTTCCCCTGCTTATTGAAACCCAGTTCAAACACTTCTCAGGAGCAGCCTGTCATTGAGCCTTAAGTCACAGGAATCCTGGAAAACAGAGCAGGAGACAAGTAAGGCTGGGGATGGTTCTGCCTGATCTGATGCTCTAGTGAGGCTCATGCCTCTGGGCTGCCAGTGCCCAAACAGTTCCTGGAAAGGAGCAAGAGCTGAATGGCACCAAAAAGCTGTTCTGAGGAGTAGGACAGGCCATGAAGGCACACTTGGCACTTCTGTTTCTAAGAACTCATTGTGGAGGTGAAGCAGTCCCAGGCTGTAAGCCCCTGTCAGGTGAGGTATTCCCAGGGGAAGGGGCTCAAAGTGTGAAATCATTACAGCTTTGAGACACAGACACACAACAAAGAGCACTCAAGTGGGTGTGCACAACACATTGATTGGTTTCAATGGCATTTACCATCAAATTGCTGAGATGGGCTGTAAAACCAGTGGGCGGGGACTGCTTCTCACTCTGGAGAAGTTCATTAGATTATAAGTAATTCAGTTCCACAGAGAGCAAGTAAAGCCTGGGGCTGTTTTGAGGGGCTGTTTGAAAAAGGTCAGAACAATATATCAGATGGCTAATGAGACTGATGGCTGTTGGGGAGCAGATAGTAGATATTTAAAGATAAGCACTGTAGCTGGTGTATTTTTTTCCTGATTGAATATTCTCAACCTTCTTATACATAACATAAAAACATTTTGCAAAAAAATGGCGCAGCAAAGAAGCCTATCAACTGAGGTACCACCTGCACTGCTGGTGAAGTGAGACATGGCTGTTTCAGAGGACATGCAGGGCTGGAAGCTCTGGCATCTTGTGAAAGGAAGCCAGAATCAGCTCTCTGCTCCCAGCTCAGCAGGGGACAGAAGCTGCTGCTTCTGCAGAGGCAAAAACCCAAACCAAACCTCAAACTCTAAGATTTTTCCTGTGGGCAGCTGAAGGCAAGTTTACCCCTGAATACCACCACCATCATCCCTTGCTTGGAAAGGTGAAGTAGTGCCCTGACTCACCATCCAGAGCTGCTGTCACTGAGTAGGTAGCAGGACCTTGTTTTTGAAGCCATGCCAGCTAATTCAGCCTCTCTGTGTTAGCCTGATGAAACGCTTAATTCCCTAGAAGCTTGATACTGATGGCAGTGGATGGTGTCCCCACATGGGTAGTCCATCCCTGCTGACCACTGGGCCACTGGGCATATTTAAGTATTCTGCTGAGCAGTAACGGAGATATGCTTGGGCCATTTGATGAACAAACACGTTCCTAGAGTTTAAGCCCCCCTCAAAATATCCTAGAAAAACAGCAGTCTTGACTCCATGCTACAAGTCAGGTAGTCCAGAAAAGAAGGTCACATATTCCAAATTCCACATGTTCTCAACATTTATTTACAGATAAAAGGTCTAAAAAATGTTGACATCTGTTGCAGTCCTACATCAAAGTTAATTTGCTGAGATGGGGTGGTGGGAATGAAAGACTGTAACTTCTCTCACCTGTTATCTCTCATGATCTGGCTTGGTTCTTCAAAGGAAGCCCCACATTTGCATCATTAAAGCTATTTTTTAGTTTAAGCTGAGTAAAAACAGAATCCAGTCACAGCCTGACTGTGAACACTGTGGCACACGCTGAAGTTTCATTGGCTTGCGTGGCACAACTGCACCATTTGGGACTGTTCCCTTCACCAGCTTGGCCCCAATGCTACATTTTGAGACTTGGGTGAAAGTATCTGGGCTGAAGGACCAGTTGTGGAAAAAACAACAAGCAAACCTAATCAGCCAAGGTGGATGTAGTCAAGGGCTAAGGATGGCATTTGACCAAGGTCGTTTCGAGGTCTTTAGCTTGACTACACCCACCTTGGCTGATTAGGTTTGCTTGTTTTTTCACAACCAGTCCTGCAGACCGGATACTGTGTTGCCACTGTCTGGGATATACAGGTTAACCTCCAGTTCCACCTCTCTCCTATTTGCCAGTACCTCTTTCTTCACTGGCAATGCCTCCCTCACCAACTGAAAGCAATCCAAATATTTCACTAAAACACCCTGAATTAATTTTACAAATCCTAATCCCCATCCTGGTTCAAATACGCTCTCAAGTTACTGTAATCTTTACCTGTCACTTCTCCCACTACCTAATATGTCAAGGATTAACTGGCCAGTGCATAACCTTTTTGTAGTCCTCCCTAGAAATGTCTGCTCTCTGTTTCTCTGTCTTAGCATTTTCTCATCTGTCTACAGATTCCAGCTCTTCTTTTCAAGGCAATAACCAAGTGTGAAGCTGCTTTAGCCATTCCTGAGGATGAGATTTAGTATGCAGAAGCTCACCAATAACACAGTATTAAAAAAATAAAATAGCAGTCTCTTTCATAAAAATCTAATGAACATGCAATTTAATCTTTATTAAGAATTCATTAGGTTCTCAGCACGCCTGTTTAATGGAGCCTGACCAGGTGAAATGCTAATGCCTACATTATATTTAAACTAATTTTCAGAAATGTTAATTTCCCTGAGTTGTTCCCTGCACATCCCTTTTCCTGGCACCTGCGGCTGCGCGGCTTTCTCCAGATGCCTGCTGCTATGCTCATAGCAACACCGCTGTCCCCACCCCAGCCTCCGCACACTTCACTGGAGTTTCCACACTGACGGATGCCTCCCAGTTGCCAACACTACACCCCTTCACCATAGCAGCCTCCTCGGCATTTTCAAGTCAGGTACAAAGCTGCATGCCTAGCATGCATTAGCTTAAGACCTCTTAATGGAAAAAATGTTTTTTATATATGTATATATTATATATATATAAAAATAATACTTATATACATTTTTATATATATATATCATGGCATATTTCAGTCTTCAACATACTAATCTAGTCCAGCAAATAGGTTATTATCTTGATGCAATTTGTATCACCGTACAAAACAAGAGCTCTGCTCTTTGGAAGACAAGACTCACTGCACACTAACCGTGTACACCAGTGTGCTCACCACCTGCCCTCTCACCTATGGGCTCCGTGTCTGCACTGCTACTGTGGTACCAACAGCCTTTTTCTTTCACCAAAATGCATCACCCGCCATTCCACATGCTTCTGCAGAAGCAATTCCTAGATATTAAATAATTTATTGGTGTTCATCTGCAGTAACAGCTCCTCTGATCCACCTTTCCCACACAAACAAGAGCAAACCAAACCCACCCTGCCCCAGCCCCAAATCAAACTGTCAGTTTGGGCAGCCCCCTTTCAAATTGTGAAAGGGAAAGCTCAGAGACTTTACACAGGTAGCGCACACAGATATGAGTGGGAAAAGCTGCACTGGAGACGAGCCTCCTCACTGCCAGACCTCCCAGGCCCACAGTGCCTTCGAAAAAGCACTGGCTCAGGCAGGGATGACGGTTAGCTCCCAGTCTACCCCAGAAGGCTGGACTCAACAGCCGCAGAGTTGATACAGAAATACCCGGGTCATCTCCTAAGCCACTCTGGCTGAAGAGGAGCTGGGATGAAGGCCCGGATCCGCGCGCAAAAGCACACTCGTACTCTCACACCCACGCACTCACTTACACACCCACGCATACCCAAGGCGGCTACGTGCGTGCAAGGCAACATATCGCCGAGCGGCGACGAGCCACTTCGGCTATTTCCGAGCCTCTTCGGCTTCTCCCCGACCGGCTCCGAGTGCTCTCCGAAGGCAGCCGAGCTCGGCGCTCGGCAGCCGTCGGGAGGACCCGAACGGTGCCGAACGGCCGCATCGCTGGCGGTTCGAGTCCTCGCTGGGCGCTGTCCACCACGCGAACCGCCTGAAAGCCGCAGCCGCGCCGCCTCGGGACCGGCACGCTCCCCCGCATAGGCTCCGCTGCCGGGACTGCGGAGGGCCGCCTGCATCCAGCTCCCTGCACCGTATTCACACCCAGCTCTGCTGCTCCCCCCCCGCCTTGCTCAGCAACCCCGTGGGGGCCCCTCCCAGCCTCCGATCCCTTTGCAACCACCGGCATAGCAAAGCATCCGCCGCTCCGCGCCTCTCCCCGGCTGAAACCCAGGCCCTGAAACAGCACTGGGGCTTGTCCCGTGATGGCGCCCACCTCCGACCAGCCCGTTATGTCTGTGTCGCTGCGAGGCCGTCGTGTTTCATTGTATTTTAATTAAAAAGGGAGGGGAGGGGGAGAAAGCATAACGGTACCACGGGAGCACTTCCACCCCTTCGTCATCAGCCTTCCCCTGCGCTTGCCTTCCTAAGGGATGCAGTGTTGAAAGAGGTGGTGCGGTGGAGGCTTTTCACTGCTGTTTATTGCAGTAATTAAATACAGGCAGAGCATGTGCAGGGATGCTCTGGAAGCCACCTCGGGCATCACGGCAGCGGTTGAGCGTGAGAGGCGGCCATGCTCAAATTCAAAGGAGAGGCTGAAATCTCGGGAAAAGTAATGGGGATGCCTTGCTTTGAACCCGCAGAGGGGGACAGATAACACGCCGACATTAACCTGAACTGACAGCGCTCGGCTTCATGGGGACATCTGCACGACGTCGCCTCACAGCTCGGGGAGGGGAAGGTGGGCTGCAACCGCTTCCGCGGTTGAGCCGAGGTCGCCAGGCGACACTTCAGCACCACATCGGCCCCGAACAGCAGCGGGAGCCGCGGTGACGGAGCCTTCCCCCCGCCTTATGCCTTCCCGCCCTCGCGGTCCCCTCAGGTAAACATGGCGCCCGCGGCCCTCACTCACCTCAGTGAGCCCCCTCCTCTCCCTTCTCCCTCCTACTACGGCAGTTTAACTTCCCCCCCTTCATGGCCCCTCTTCCCCCCCCTGCTACCGCCGGACTTACTTCATTTGCTTCACGATGGTGCTTTTCCCCGACTCTCCGGCTCCTGTTGAAAGACAGATGAAGGGAGGAATAAGAGCCGGGGAGGAGGAGGGTGAGGGGACGCAGGGTAGGGGAAGGGGCGACAGGGCTCTCACCTAGCAGGAGGAGTTTCACATCTTTGGCGGCGCTGATCCCGTCCTCCTTCAGGTTCTTCTCGATGGCCTTGCTCCGCTCCAGGGCGGCTCTCTCCTCGGCGCTCAAGGTACATCCCATGGCGGCGGCGAAAATATTTAAAAAAAAAAATTAAAAATAAAAAAAAAAGGGGGGGAGGGAAAAGGGGAAGAGAGTGCAGCCCCCGCCGCCGCCTCGGCTGACTCCCGCGGGCGGAGAGGAGGAGGAGGAGGCAGGGGCGAAGCCAGCTACCGGCGGGCGGAGGGCGAAGAAAAGAATTCAAGCGGATGGCAGCGCAGCGCCTCAGCGGCGGGGCTCCCGGCTCCCTCTTCTGCCCCTCTCCCCGCGCCTGAGCGCTCAGTGCATTCACCAGGGCTGCTGCGGGCACGACGAGTTCTTCCCGACCGGGAGACGGAGGCGGAGGAAGAGAAGGAGGAGAAGGAGGAGGAGGAGAAGAACGAGAAGGAAGAGAGTTCGCGGCGAGGGGAGGGTCCTTCCCTCTCCCGTGCTCTCTCCTCCTTGACGAGCGGCGGGGCTCTAACGGGCGGCGGCGGCTGAGAGCGGGCAGCGCTCGGCAGAGCCGAATGGAGGCGCGGGAGTGGCGGCGACAGAGAGGCAGAGAGGGAGGGGGCGCGCCGGGGCTCCGCGCTCCCGCCGGCCGCGCCCGCTCCCGTGACGCGCGCGCCTCGCGCATGCTCCCTGCACAGCCGGTTCGAGGAGTCGCGGCCTCTGTGCCAGTCTCCGCGCCCCGGGTGGGACGGAGGCCGTGACCCCAGCTCCTTGAGGTTCCCCGGGCAGCTGCTGTCACCCGCACGGGAGAGGCCGTGACTCGGACGGCTGCCTCCTGCTTCCCGGTCACGCAGGCCCGAGCCCCGCAGCCCCTGGGGAAGGGGAGTCGGGAGTGTGGCGGGGTCCGGCAGCTGCTGTGTGTGCAGGCGTTGGGCTCCCCAGCGGCCTGGGGCTGCCGCCCCATGCAGCTGAAATCAGGTACATCAACAGTTGCGGTACGAATCAGGCGCAAGTGATGTGCTTGATGCAGGCCATAGAGCTTCAGCAGCATCTTCGGTTATATTTTCTATCAGTCTAGTCAACATGGGGCTCTTGCTTTGTTGCAGTGCAGTCACTGATCTTACCAGATCACCTTCCCTCTTGTCAGAACCATTCCATGACATCCATCAGTTATTTAGGGATTCTAGCAAGTTAAAATCCTACAATTTCCCTGGCACGTTTTGCCATTCCACAAGGTTGGAAACAGAGAAGAAAATACATGTCAACAGGGAAAATGAAATAAATAAGACTTCATTTAAGATGCTTTTCTACTGCCCCAGACAAATCAAGATATATTCAACCTTAATCCGTAACATTGACTGATACGTGACAGGTTGACTATAAAAAAATTTAGAAAGGAAAGAATGAAGCGTTGAGTGCAGAAAGGTAAAATGCATCAACCTGAAATGGATAAAATCAAGGACTGCTGTCTGGTGTACAGAAAGGACACCAGCCACTTCAACAAACAAGAAGCTTGGAAAGGATGGTTTCATTATAAGGAAGCAACTGTGAGAGGTGAGGCAGCAGTTTTTTCTCTAAAGGCCACTCCACCTCACCGCCAGAACCCAAATGTACAGGAGGCTTTACAGGACCATCCCTGTGTTGTGGGAAGGAAATGCTGGATGGATCTAGGCTGCTCTGGGGTTGCATAGCAGTTGCTCAGGGAAGGCAGTGAGCTGCTGTTTGTGGTGCTAGGTGTAGGTGACTGTGTGTTCACACTGTGTTTTTCATTTAGGACCTCTGTTCATTGCCTCCTCTGGGATCTTCTGACCTGCTGTCCCCAGTGCTGCAGTTCCCACATCCAGGACCCTTCCTTTAGAGGGAGATACAGTTTCTAATAGCACTTCACAAGTATTTTAAGCATGACTTCTTTGTCATTTTTCTTCCAGGCTAACATCATCTCCTACCAGCACTGTTTCACGTCTTGCCTTCCTCCCAGAACATGTTTTTCCCATTTTCCCTGCACACCTTCAGAAATGAAGGGGAAAAACATGGTGTGCAGTTAATGAGGTACAGAGGGTAAGCAGAAAAAGAAAGCAAATAGAAACTCGGAAATAGTGTTTCTGTATTCAGGGACTAGTAATATCTACCACACATTCGTGAGCTAATAGGTACCATATATTTGAATTTTGGGTAATTTATTTCTGGAAGCTCAGGGAGCTGAGATGGACATGCAAGCCTGCAGTGTGTGTTCAGCAGAGAATAAACAGGGATGGGGGCGGTCAGAGAACAGTTCCTGCTCTTTGCTATTTGCACAAATCTCTGGTGTAAAATCTATCGGATCAGGATTTCAATCAATAAGTTTCATTTCAATGGTTCTAGCCAGAGGGCATAATGAAAAGTGCCGTATAGGAAAAGCACAGTCAAGAAATCCAGAGGCAATGTCCTCGTGAGATGACTCCATTTATTTCCCATCTTCCCCAGCAGTTTGCCAGCCTCAGAGTTGTCCTGGGATATCCTCTGAATGTTTTACTAAGAGAATTAGCCTTCTGTGTCAGCCTCTGGCTACTCTTTATCTGATAAATTTGTAGCCTGTACCTCCTGCCATGGAGAAAATGATTTCTTCTTGAACAGTGTGGAGTTCATATTTGGCCTTTTATCCTGTGTACATCCCTGTCACTACATGAATATCTGCTAATTTCTTTCTTAATGGAAAACCAGAAATGGAGAAGTCCTCTCCTTTCTTGCTCAGCTCTCGGGAAGATTCAGGGGAGCAGCTGCGGAGTTGAGCCATTTTTATGCTGCTGCTATTTCAGCAGACCTGATGGAAATGTTTCCTTTGAAATTTTCTTAGAGGAAAATTTCTGTTTTTGAAAAATCTGCTTATTCGTGGCAGACGAATTTCAAGGACCTGAAAAAGAAAAAGCCTGCCTCCCGCCTGAAACAATCAAAATACGTACCAGCCTACTTGGCTTTGAGATAAATATGTAGGGTTTTGCTGCTGAAAATGATGTTTCCATTTCCCAGGAGCTGACAGAAGTCCTTATTTAATAAAAAGTGTTTGCTGGCAATACCAATTTCAGATGAAAATAGGCTTCTTCCTCCCCCTGTTCCCTAGATATGATAGAAACTCTCCATAAAAAGTAGGGAGGAGAACCACTTTTTCTGACCATTCTTGCAATTAAACCATTTCACTCATGGCACATAAAGAACATGGTTGTTTCTGCTTGGACTGTTAACCTTTACAGTTCTAAGAGTCAGCAGTGTATTTTAAATGAAAGTCCTATTCTCCTGTTTCTGACGTGTGCCTTGGCGCAAACAGGCTTTTTTTTGCAATCGTTCTGCTAGAGTGTGATTTCTGTAAGAAGTGAAGGATGATAACAGAACTGACTAATGCCTTTGAGACAAACTGTCCCAATGTTATGTTGTGGGGTAGGTGATCACTTTGTGATCTCAGATGTGTTGTCTTTCTGTAGATGATAGTATGTCTGGGGACTGGGAAGAGATGTGCGCTCCAGCATATACTCGCGATCCCAGGCTCTGACTACCTATGTCGGGGATTTGTAGAGTGCTCTGGCTTTCTTTGTATAATCATAGAATGGCTTGGGTTTTGGAAGGGACCTTTAAAACTCATCCAGTTCCAACCCTCCTGCCATGAGCTGAGACACCTTCAACTAGTCCAGATTGCTCAGAACCCTCTTCCACCTGACCTAGAATGTTTCCAGGGGTGGGGCACCTACCAGCTCTGGGCAACCTGGTCCACTGTTTTGCCAGCACGCATTGTAAAGCATTTCTTCCTTACATCTAGTCTAAATCTACCTTTCTTTAGTTTAAAGCCATTCCCCCCTGTTTTGTCCCTACAGGCCCTGTTAAAAGGCCTTCTCCAGATTTCTTTTTTTCTGTTTAGGTACTGGAAGTCTGCTCTAAGGTCTCCATGGGGCCTGCTCTTATTCGGGCTGAGATGACCATAGGAGGCAAGCTGCAATGCTCTGCAGCTTGTCTTTTTCCTCCTACTTCAGGATTGTTCTTCCAATTTATAATCTTATACTCCTCTAGTGCAGTTTTAATGCACATGGCAATGCAAGAGCCACCAGTCCCACAGAGAGATTGAGAGAGAGAGAGAGCAGTGCATTCTACCAGATCTCACCATTGGGAAGTTTTCCCTGGATATTCAGCCTAATTTTTCATTCTTTAAATTGATGTCAATTACCCCCCAGCTAAACCTAGTTATACAGTGGAAGATGGGTTTAAAATACTGCATGATCTCACTAAAGTGGAGAAATGGACAGAAATCAATATGAGAGGGAGTAAGAGCACCCATAAAGGTTAAGTGGTTGATGGAAGAGGGATTAATGAAATGCACAAATACTAGGTCAAATTGCAAATACCCTTACTTCATTCTTACTACAAACCCCATAAATATGTTCTACTCCAGCAAAACAAGAAAGGAAGCACTTTAGGATTTAACTGTTCTCTTGGAGAAGTAAAGGGCGATATTAAGGGAGGAGAAGGTGTGGTGTGGGTTTATTGTATGTAAAATCTGCATTAAAATAAGAATGAGCAATCAATATTAAAAAAACAAAACCAAAATCAAACTGTGGATAACAACATGACCTGTGATATACTTGGTGTCAAGAAGTTGAGCAGCCTGACCAAGTTTAGGGAAATGCTGAAATTCCTCCTTTTGCTGTTAGTTTTTCATGCCTGTCTGAGTGGACAATAATAACTGCAGGACCTGGGAGTCACTGAGAGCTCCTGTCTTGGAACTGAGTGAGGATTTTTGGCTACCGTGTATGGGGCTAGAAATGTCAGCCATCTGGAGTGGCACTGCATGACAGAGATAAAACAGCTTGTCTTCAGAGTGCTTAGAACTAACCTTAGGAAGTTTTCTGTTCAAGTCTCTCCTGCCACAGAGAGGGGGATAGAGTGCAACTGGGATGTTTTCAAGGGAATGTAACAAATGCCAGGTAGAAGATCTGCTGGGGAAGCTGATCTGTCTACCAGTCCCAGAAGACAGCAGCTGAAGGAGAGCACTGCTCATTACTGTGGCTCACACCAATGATTTTACAAGGGTTCACATCAGTTTCTCCACTATTAAGTTTTTTTATCTATAAAATTCAAGATTTCTACTAGTTACTGTGAAAAGAAATTTATTGTGTGGCCTGAAATAGGACATTACCTAAGTCTGCAGTGGCACAAGGTATGTTTTGTCAAAGTGAGAAAGAACTTGTCAATAACTCTTAATGAAGTGTTAACTTCTCTCCCATTTCTGCACTGACTTGCAACTCATAGCTCTTAAGGAGGCTTTTCAGATCAATGTTTTCCATTTTTTAGTGATTCACAGACACATGGCAGGTAAAGAGAAAGGACTACAAAGAAATCAGAAGCTAAATGATTAACTATTTTGCTGGTGATCTTAGAGGAAACCTGTACAGATCCCCTTTTATTTCCATTGTTGGGGACAGGTTTGCATAAAGATGCACTACTTTTGTCCCTTACCCAAGCCAGTTTCTGCCTGTATTGTAGTGTGGATATCCATACTTCAGTGGTAATGTAAAAACCTAAACATCACAGGACTAGAAGTGGGGAGGAAGCTTACTTCTATCCACTTTCTGCAGTAAGAAACATAGAATAGCATGCAGGATTCAGCAGGTGCACTAGTAACCTTGAAACCCCACAAAACTGAAGCTATGCAATGTCCTTCAGGTGAGGGAGAGATGATGCCAAAGCTGAGACAGGGTAGCTGACCTTGACTTAGGAGGACAAGGACCCTGCCAGCCCTTTACCATTCCTCTTTCCACAGTATCTAGTGTGATGATTTATTAGGAATTAAAAAATTCCTGCTACGATCCACAAATGCTGGTTAGAGGCATAGTCTTGATTCCTCTGTGTAGGAATATCAGTCGTTGCTTGGTCTTGGTGATACCACACTTAATCTTCTGAATTAAGCATTCAAGCTCAAACATGGAACTGATTGCATACAAGTGTCATTTCATTCAGCTACTGTCATCAAATGCAAAATTTGGATAGATAATTTAAGCAGTTCCATTTACAGCACTTCAGACACATTCCTGGTTTTATATAAATGCTATCCAGGAACCTTGCAGCTCTTGTTCACACAAATAGCCCTGATGAGTGATCTTATTGAGGAATGCTAATTCAGCCCCTGTGGATATGAGTGTATACTAACTTTACAACTCTCAGAAGTTAAATCCAAGTACAAATACACCATTAGTTACATACAACTCTTGCTCTTTTTCTCAATAAAAACCTTTTGGTGGTGTTTGGTGGTTTGTTTTTTTTTTGTTGTTTTGTTTGGGTTTTGCCTTTTTTTTTTTTTTTTTTAATGGAATTATCACATTGTTCTTGTATTAGAAATATGTGTTAAAATTTTTAAATAAGCCTGATCTTTACCGACTGTTATTTCAGTGTCATGCTGTGGTTTCTTATTGTAAGTACTGATGTGATTCACGAAGGCTAATGTTAGCCGACAGAGGCTATTATCAGTGTAGGAAAAGAGGCACTCCAGTGGAGGATGAATAATGGGAATCAACTCTCACCTTTGATTTTGAAGAGGGCCTGTAAAGACTGACTGTCCTTGGCTGAAGTTAACCTCTGGTAGCATCCCACACAATGCTCCAAACCAAGGACTTGCTTTCTCTGGGTGGGGAAGAACAAATTCTGCACATGCAAAACAGGCAGTATTACTCTGAGAAGGTCATACTGGGGGAAATGACATCTCAGGCAAGGATGAAACAGTACCTGAAGCAAACTCCGTATCTGGTGTATCCTTGCACTCGGTTCATATCCAGATATTGGCTGGATGCTAAACCTGATCCAGCTTCAAACAGCAGGAAGGAAAAAGTCATGGAGAAAAGATCCATACAAGGTTATTAAATACAGAAAATTACTGCCTCTGGCTAAAGATGTCTTCATGCGACAGGCTGTCAGGAGCTGCAAGTGCAAGAGGAGAGGGCTGCTGCATGCATGCCTTGCTCGTGTACCCTCTTACCACAGCTTCCAGTGGCCTCAGTGAGAAGGGAGGAGGTTGGGCTGGGCAATTTCTGGGTCCAGCATGGTGTAGCCATCCTTTCCTACTGAGTATGACCACAGCCAGGAAATATATTTACCAAGAGGAGTATGTTTCCCTAGAGGGATGCTCTTGGCTGTTTCTCATGGCTTCTCCAGGCAGCAGCAAAACTCCTCTTGATTTCAGTGATGTAGGAAACTTAGCATCTGACCAGCTCAAGAGAGTTCTGCATTAATGATTAAGATGAAAAATGCATCATCACAGCATGAGGAATCCACATTTCCTTAGCAGTACATTTTATCTGAGATACAGTTGCCTGCTGCCTGCATCAAAGATCCCAAGTTTGGCTGAAAATGCTTGTGTGGCTGAAGCAGTGTTTTTCAGATACACTGCACGAATTCCCCGATCTCCCAACAGGATTGTGTCCAGGAGCTTTGAATGCTGGGGTGGGATACCTGACATCCTGCATCAAATCATTCACATGACTATAGAGCTGGGTGACTCTTTTTCTCTCCTTGAATTCTTCATGGAATGTTGTGTTCTTTTCTTCACCTCCTACACTAGGGGACCTCTTACTGGGCACAATTAAACTGGACTATTAAACACCTGCCCTCTTTCAGCAGAAGTTGACACGAGACTTAGATAGTCCTATAGTTTGGAATTCAGATTTGGGATGAAGAGCATTGTGTAGGTGTCAGATATTAATAGCTTCCTGATATTTGAGTAGCCTGCCTTTGAGGAAAGGTAGATGATCTATTACCA
Organism: Psilopsiagon aymara; assembly: GCA_024733675.1. Taxonomy (NCBI): domain Eukaryota; kingdom Metazoa; phylum Chordata; class Aves; order Psittaciformes; family Psittacidae; genus Psilopsiagon; species Psilopsiagon aymara. The sequence goes on from JANRGW010021026.1 coordinate 15,143, forward strand.
TATACACAGGAATGTTTCTTTCTACTGTCTGTCCTTTACTTTGCTTGATATGAGGAACAAAACTCACTGAGAGCTCTTTTTGATGTACTGAAATACTGAAGATAAATTTGATAGGATTTAACCTCTCTGTGCAAAGCTGGATGTTGTTTGGATGCAGTTACTGGGGAAAAATTCAGTCTGGATGCAAGTCCACTGCCTTCAACAGGTTGCTGCCAAGGTAGAATTAAAATGTGTTTTCTCTTAGGTAGCAACTAAGGATCTTAGCAGACACTTATTCTTCTTGATAATCATCAGTGGTTGTAGATTAATGTGACAACCACAAATCTCTGTTCCAGGGCAGCCCTGACCTGCATGAGCTTAACACTGGAGGCATGTATATCTCAGAGGCCAGATCCCAGCAGCACTGTACTCCTAGCAAGGGGAGGATGGTTCAGGAGGGATCTCTGGCTGCTCAGCTCCGGAAGTGCTGTAAAGCAAGTGAAACATGCCTTGTCCTCATATTATTTATACATTTGAAGTGATTACAAAATAATCAAACCAAAGCCCAGCAAGGAACTGAGGATATATCCTGGGCAATTTTGACATAAAAAAGTAGTAAGGTCATGTAATTCCTCTATCCATTGTAGCAAATGGGTTATGCAGCTGGCTGGCTCAGAAATAAATATGGTTTTAATCTCTTACCCTTGCCTACAGCAAATCATTCCCAGTGAATTCCAGCTAAAATAACAGATATAATGGATATATTTGAAGAAAGAAAAATCTGATTGCAAGTGTGGGTATGCGGCTGGTAAATGGGTTGCTCTGCTCACCTTCTGAGCCAGGACAAGGCTCACTGGGACAGACAGGACCATTCTCATGTGCCTGGATGAGGCAGCTAACATTGGCAGTGACCCTTAGGCACACCCTGGGGTACTTGGTCACCTTCTGGCACCTTCTCTGGCAAGCAAACAGCAAACAGAGGAAGTTTAGATTGGATATGAGGAAGAAATTCTTTACTGTAAGGGTGGTGAGGCGCTGGAATGGGCTGCCCAGGGAAGTTGTGAATGCTCCATCCCTGGTGGTGTTCACGGCCAGGTTGGACATAGCCTTGGGTGACATGGTTTAGTGGGAGGTGTCCCTGCCTATGGCAGGCGGGTTGGAACTGGATGATCTTAAGGTCCTTTCCAACCCTAACTATTCTACGATTCTATGATTCTATCATTAGTTGCTGAGTGCTGCCAGCACAGAATGGCAGTACAAACAAATGCTTGTGTTGCTGGGCTGGTCCAGGTAGGGGCTGGCAGAACATAAATCTCTGTCTTCTTGTAGGAGCTTCATCCCCATGTCTTACTCTAAGATCAGATGGAAGTCTAAAAACAATCATTACTTTATAGAGAGAAGTGGAAAAGCCTTGTCTGAAGAAAATCTTAACCTGTGCAAACGTCAGATGTCTAAGATCCTTCTCCAGACTGTGATTTACATTTCCTCTTTTCTTCCTGCTATGTTTTGTCTCCATAGTTTTTCTTCTCTCTTAATTGCCTTTAATCATTTCTTTCCACACTGTTATTCCCAGTTTTGTTTTGTCACTCAAATTCCTACTTCCTTTTAGAGAGCATTAAGGATAGCTGGGAAGATGTCTGCAGCCCACAGATAAACAGTCTCCATTGCAAGTAACTGTGTCAGCTCCTGCTGTGGGGCGACACAAGGTGCTGTAGCTGCCTGTTAAACAGAAACCCTCCTTGGGGAGCATGGGAGCATGTCCTTAGGGAGCTTTTATCTTCCAAATAACTTTAAACCACACTTGAGTCTGAGCTGGCTTGCCTCAAGACAAACCTCGGTAGCCATTGTCAGCAGTGCCAAGGTAAGAGGATGTTAGTCTGTGGATACTGGTGCTCTGCTCTGGTTCTGCTTGCTTTTTATGCTACAAGGAAGCTCTCTGAAGGTGGTTAGACATGGTTTATTTGCTCAAGGCTGGGTGGTATCAGAATTGCATTCGCATGACTTCGGATCAGTTTAGACCAGGGCAAACCCGTGCAGAAGTACATGTCTCCCCAACCTGTGTTCGAGTGGGAAACTCTGGTGGCAATTCCATTTTTGGGGGGCAACACCAACCCTCCAGGCATTCTCCATGCCAGGCTGACAGCCTGAAAAGTGCCTTTCTCCTTTTGTGACGCTGAGGTGGCACCAGGTGTAGGGAGCCACAGGTGCCCTTACCCCCGCTTTGGGCTTCCTGAGAAGACTTTCCTCTGAATCAGCTGTACGCAGTGGGATGCACAGGGTTCCTGTGGCACTTCAGGAAGGTATAGCAGAGTCTGCATTGCAAGTCTGAGGTTTCCTTGCCAGGAGATTTGACTTGTTGTTGTCCCTGTTGTGGTGGTCCTTGGTGGGTGTGGTGTAGGTGCAGGGTGGCTGTTCCCTGCTGGCAAAGAGCAACTGAGGCAGCTCTTGTCTGTGGAGTGCCTTTGCTGATAGAAATAGTTTTGCTTTTACCCTGTGGTAGGACAGTCTTACCTTGGTTTGCTTGGCTTTGAGAGAAGGAAGCTGAAGGGGTGAGAGTTATCTGAAACTCCCACTCATTGGCCTGGTACATTGCTTCTCTTGCAGAATATTTAGCTTTCAGGCCATGGAGACTGCATCAAGCTTCATCAGCTGATGTTGAGCCTTTTCGAAGTTTCAATTGCCTTCTTGCCTGAGATGGAGATTTCAATTTTTATTGCTTTGATTGCTTAGGCAGGGAAAGGGAAAGATGAACAAATCAGTCCAGCCCTCTTGAATTAGGATTGATTTCCATGAATTCTTGTTGTTGGTTTTGAAACACAATTGTTTCTAAAACATATAATTGATTGAAGGTTTTTTTTCCCTCATTTTTTTTTTCAGCAGCATTTGTTCTCAGCCATTTGACACTGCTGGGAGAGGGGAAAAGGAAAAAAAAAAAGGAAACAGAAAATACGCTCTGTGTGAGATGAAGATTTCAATGCATTACACACCAAAACATTTGTTGCTATTTACTTTGAAAAGTGCCCTTCTGGGGCTGCGCGGCTAGAGCTGCCATCTGTTCAGGATTACGCTTCGGAACTCCTGGTTTCTCTGCAAACCTCTCTCTTGGCACTGCTGTCTGCAGAGGGAAGAGGTGGCAGAAAAGGGGCTGGCTCTGGGGGAAAGGCACCTTTACAGCTGGAACTCCAACCCTGGCTAGATTATCAGGGGACCAACTGAGATGTAAAAGGATTCCTGGTAGCAAAGGTGACTCCAGAGCATGTTCTAAGGTTCACTGAGATGTTCGGTGTTAAACTACAAGAGAAGTAGGACAGAGCTCATTTCCTCTATTTATGCACATATCAGAGTGATCTGACAGGTATGTAGCGGAGCCCCTGTGAGGCTGGCCGCTGAGCTGCAAGGTGTCATGGCAAAGGCAGAGGTTTTCCAGGCACAGGTGGAAAGCACCAGCTCCCAAAGGGGCAAGAGAGTGACTGTGTCCTGAAGTCCATTGCTCAGGCAAGGGTGAGCATTTTCCAGGGATGGAAATCCCTCAGGCACCAAGTGTGCACATTCCTTGGTGAAATTACTGAGTGAGGTCTTCTTCCAGAGCCACTGCAGGCTGTGTTTAGCTTTGTGCTTTGGGGACAAAGTGCTTTTCAATGCAAGAAACATGAAGTTTCACTGTGGGGTGGTCTTTTTCTCTCTTTTCCAAAGTAATAGGTTTGTGCACAAAGTCTCTGGGCTTCATTTATCACGGAAGAGGGCCAGCTTCTGTAGCCAGACATACAGACACAAAATTTTCACTGGCTCCCAGAGCCTGCAGTAGTCCCACCACTGAGGGTTGTGGGAAGCTGGAGAGTCTCATTGATGGGCCACAAATGCACTGAAGATGCTGTCTCGGCACGCAGTATTTTCACCCCTGCTTGTGTCCGCCTCACAAGTTTTGATGGCAACCGATGCAAATTATCAACACAGCAATTGTCAGCTTTGTGGCTGTAACACTCCTCTACCAGCCTGTCTTGTACCCTCTGCCCATCCCAGCTCTGACATTGCTGATACCGCAACTGATTACACAGCTATAAATGTAGCTACACAGGAGCCTGGAAGTGGGTATGTATTTACCACCTTTACAAACTGACAAACCAAGGTGGTGGGGCCAGGGTCTTGCTTGAGCATGCATCAGGGAACCTGAGCACAGGTTTCTTCTTGGTTGAGAGGATCCTGGGATTTGCAGCACCATCTTCTGGGGCCAAATTTATGAAATTGCTCAGAAAAGAGAGCAGTGGTTTTTACAAGTATTCAGCAAACAAGAGCTTGTGTGCTAGTGCAGTGCATATGAAGGAAACTTGTTTCTCTGGGCCTGATTTTGGGTGCTTTTATACACTTTTGGACAAGCAGTCTTGGACACCTGGGTTAGCTCTGAATTATGGCAAAGATGTTAACATGGATCCTTTGGGTCCCCACTATCTCCTATGAATCCCCAGTATACTTATCATAGAATCATAGAATGGTTTGGGTTGAAAAAGACCTTAAGATCATTCAGTTTCAACCCCCTGCTATGAGCAGGGACACTAGACTAAGTTGCTTCAAGCCCTGCCCAACCTGGCCTAGAGCACTGCCAGAGATGGGGCAGCTGCAGGTTCTCTGGGCAACCTGTGCCATTGTCTCATCACCCTCAGATTTTAGAATTTCTTCCTTGTATCTAACCTAAATCTCTCCTGTTTAAATTTGAACCCATTGCTCCTTGTCCTATCACTGGAGTCCCTAATGAAAAGTCCCTCTCTGGCATCAGATATTGGAAAGCTGCTATGAGGTCTCAACTTCTGCTGCAGAGTCTAAATGGATCTGCTTTTCTAGATAGTAAACTTTTGAGACTGAAAAAGTTGACACTCCTGAGTGCTTGAGCAGTTTTTAAAGATTGTCCTGATGCTTCTCAGCAAATTCAGTAAGTTAGAGAAATGCTTTCTCTTCTGTTCTTCTCATCTGCTTACTTACACTTGTGCTGCACAGAAATTATCTGCACAGTTAGCAAAAAGGCAGGTGAATGCCTGTTAATGGCACCACCACTGTTTATAGCTGTGCTGCCATTTGGAGGATCTGTTCTTGCTTTGGATAATCCAGGCCATGCAATCTTCCCCTCACCCCAGCAGCAGCACCGCGGGCACAGGGATGGTCAGAGCTAGCACTCGGCATTCAGCAGCAAGCCCAAGGGAGAGGGTTTGATTTCAGACACTAAGGCAGGGAGAAATCAGTGTGATTCTCTGGTTTGATTCTCAGCTATCAGTGATAAGAACTTGCAGAATCACAGAATCAGAGAACAGTTTGGGTTGGAAGGGATCTTTAAAGCTCATCCAGTTTCAATCTCCTTGCAATCAGCAGGGACATCTTCAACTAGATCAGGTTGCCCTTTATTCTATGTTCTCCTTTCAAGGACACTGCAATGGACAACACATTCATAAGATATGGGTTCAGTGTCTTCCTTTCGACAGACTCTAGTGTGAATAAGGAGTTGCTGTACATTTGGTGTGCACAGTACAGGTACTCCAGTGGAGCACTGTGATGGGCTCATTCAGCCATTTGACTTCATAGATAAACCAGATTTGCACTGGTTTATCACTAATCATTTTATATAAGCATGGCGGGAACATATGCAAGGTTGGACATGTAGATCTTTCTCGCTATTTTAATTGTATTGACTGAGAAAAGAGTTTCTATTAACCAGCTGCCTCACAGGTGTTGTGAGAAACTGGGAATGGAGAAGGAGCCCTTCTAGTGCTCTTTTGGTGGCCAGCGAGGCTATGCTGCAAAACTAAAATGTAGGTTAGACCTTTTCTACTCCTCTAGGGAGGTATTTTCCCTTTCTCTCTCTCTGTTTCAGTATAAGGTCTGGACAGAAACCATGCCAGTGTTCTTCCACATAATGGAAGCAAGTGCAGAGGGGAAAAATAATGAACTTTGCACATGGATACCGAGGGCTTGTAGGGCTCCTGGGTACCAGAAGGTTGCTGGTTATGGGCAGAGTGGGAGTCAAAGGCCACCTTGATAGCACTGGTCTGGGAAAGCACTGGTCAATCTTTTCTCAGACTAATCATGTCAAGCAATGGAGCCAGCAGCAAACTGTCACAAAGAATGTAAAATACTGGCAGTGACCCAGGTTTCTCCAGTAGGGATGTATTTCCCATCTCGTCTCCGTTCTTCCTCAAGCCCATGTTGCTGCTGCTCTTTCTTAAAGAATGTCAGATTTTGCCTTCTGTCAGGTCTTGGTGTTGTCAGCCCAGGTGTCCTGGGGCAGTGCTGTGTCACAGCTCAGGGAAGTCTCAGTTAATGTGCTTTCTAAGGTTATGAAATCAAGGCTTGGTTTGTAATAGGGATCTAAGCTATTCAAATTCCCCTTTAGCCTGTGAAGTTCTAATCGTCTCCATAGCAATATTTTAAGTGGGTTTTATAAGCTTGCTTGAAAAAGTGGGGCTGAAGTAGGTGAGATAGTTACTTCTCCTGGTTGTAAAACAACACTCTTTAACCCTTTGGGTCTGGTACACGTGGCTGGAGGGAGTGGGATTTGTTTTTTGCTGAATACTGAGGTTAAATCAGGGCTGACCAGCATTATGGTTTTCAGCTTCTTCAACATTTTCCATGGAAGGCTGGGCTAGCAGACCATACACTAAGGTCTTCATGGAACTGTGAGCATCCAGTCCTCACTCCACTACCATCAGCAGCATGGCCAGATAAATTCCTGCTTTTCTGATGTGGCTGCTAACTTGAGTTCAGGATTTAGCAGCATTTTGGGCAAGAGATCAGAGGTTTCTTCAGAGAACAGTGGTGCCATTAATCATGGTTGGTCTCTAATCAAAATGGCATAACCCACCAGAAAGTCTCACTGACAGGACACGCAGGGTGGTGAATCCCTTCCTATTTCTTGCCACCAGTGCTTAGGAGGTGGCTTTGAGTTTCAGCTGCATCATTGTGTTCCTTAGTTGTCAGGCTGTGGTTAATTATTTAATTAGTAATGCAAATTTTGCTGCAATTTTTGTACATCCAAATCATTACTCCAGCAATTAAAAGGCTGTTTTGATGAGCTCCTCTTGTGGTGTGTGGCACAGTGGAGCCTGCTCAGCAAGGTTTGGATGGGGTGGGTGGTGGAGTTTTTTGGGGAGCTTTGCTTCCTGGCTTATTGAGGGAGCATCAAGTGTGTGGAGAGGAGGGGTCTCATCCCATCATTGCAAGACCCAACATGATTTTGTAACAGCTTTTGGGAAGCTGAATATAACAAGCAATGGAGTAAAAAGTTGGGGTTGGGCACTGTATGAGCTCATTACTTGCAGTATTATTCATGCCAGTTGGGAGTCCCTCACAGGATGCATCATCAGCTCTCCAACTAGGCAAAAGTTTCCCCACTCAGAGAGGCTCGCTGGGAATCAAAAGGAGGAAATTTTTCATGTGCAACAATGAGCTTTTCTGAAAGAGAAAGATGCAGGGCTGTTTTCAGTGGTGCCTTCAGAGCAAATTGTGCATATCTCCTCATGCAAATTGGACTAAAACTGGGCAAGGTAACTGGGAGAGCAGCAGTTCTCCAACTTATATGATGGGGCAATTATTTTCTTGGGAGTATGTGAAGGCTAAGAAGCAACATTCATAGGTGCCTATCATGCCAGAGGAATTGATGGTGAAAAGGAATATTTTCCAGTGGCCCATGAGGGCAAAAGGAGGAGGGCAGTTGTATTTCCTTACCACTTCTGGCTCTGGAGCTGATGGCTGTGGGATGGGAGGTTAATGGTCACGCTCATTGTGTGGACTGGCTCATTTTGTGGAGTGCAAGTTGGTTTTGTGGACAGGTCTGAATTTTATGGGCCTACAGAGGCCTGAGGTTAGAAAAGTGTTTTGTTGGTCCTTGAATGGCAGGAAGGACCCTCGGGACAGAAGGGGCTCAAAGGGCACAGCTTGTGGAGTTCTAGGCACTTTAATTCAAGCCACCGTCAGTGGGCCTGAAGTAAACTCAAAAGCTTCGATTATTGGTTCTTTGGAAACCAATTTATCATGCCTATCACCCTCCTAAAATTAGGTTTTGTTTCTCAGCCCTCAAGTGCTTGAATTTGTAAAAAACTGTTTGATGGAAAATCAATCTCAGTGTTTTTGCTATTGCTTTCCCAGTGAAGCTCCCCCTTTCTCCAGCTTATTCCATTAATATTAATTGCACTGGCAGGTAGGATATGAATTAAACTTTCTGCTATTTGCCTGTTGCCCTGATGCTTTCTCTGTACTTTTGATCAATGTTGGGTTCACTTTCACTCTGTAAATTTATTGCCCTACATTTTCTGTTGCAGACTCTAAGCTGCAGCTGTATTTTGCTTGCAGGTCTTCCAAATCCACATCTCCTTAGTACTGGTTTCTTCCAGCTTCTTCTGTCTCTGAATCTTTTAGATCACTTATAAATAAGAAGTTGTTTATGACCTTGTTACCCACTGCTTTACTCAGTGCTGCATCTGAGCCATGTATCTGTTGATATGGGGGGCTAACTGGGGACAGATTTCATGTTGGAAACTATGAGGCCGCTGGAAACTACTCCAATTTGCCACTGGTTCCTCTGGCAGGATAAGTACCTATGAATGCTGCTTCTTAGCCTGGATACATATCCATGCACATACTCCCTAGAAAATATTTTCCCCCATCATAGTGGTGAAGTTCTCCCTGGGGGAGGCATTAGAGACACTGTCCTCCTCCAAACAGAAACACAGCATTGGGCACACGATGATTTTGGCACTAGTGACTGAAGTGCAAATTCCTGTCTTTCCTGGCCTCCTGGTACTGAGTTTTAAAAGCTAAACCAGGTCCTGAGCTGGGCCCTCCTCTGTTTCAGAAGGTGATAGCTTCTGTACATTGACATGGGTGAATCACCCCATGGGGGGTGAGCAGCCACTTCTCACATGCTGCCACTTGGGTAACGGAGATGCAACCTGTGTCAGCTCCTGCTGTGGGGCGACACAAGGTGCTGTAGCTGCCTGTTAAACAGAAACCCTCCTTGGGGAGCATG
>JANRGW010021027.1:0-17423 GCA_024733675.1 Psilopsiagon aymara
GGTGTCCTCAACATAAAAAGGACATGGAACTGTTGGAACAAGTCCAGAGGAGGGCCATGAGGATGATCATGGGACTGAACCACCTCCTGTATAAAGATGGGCTGAGAAAGTTGTGGCTGTTCAGTGTGGAGAAGAGAAGGCTGTGTGGAGACGTCATAGCAGCCTTCCAGTATCTGAAGGGGGCCTACTAAGATGCTGGGACTGGACTCTTCACTAAGGACTGCAGTGATAGGACAAGGGGTAGCAGGTTCAAACTTAAACAGGGGAAGTTTAGATTAGAGATAAAGAAGTTCTTCACTGTGAGGGTGGTGAGGCACTTGAAGGAAATTGTGAATGCTCCTTTGCTGGTGGTGTTCAAGGCCAGGTTGGACAGAGCCTTGAGTGGCATGGTTTAGTGACAGGTATCTTTGCCCATGGCAGAGGGTACTAACTCTTCGATGCTTCTATGATTCTATGTCTTCCTCCCACAGCTTTACATATGTATGCCTATCAGTAACACTGCAACACTTCTTGCTCCAGGACCCAGATGTGTATTGCAGATGAGATACAGCACATGAGCCCAAGTACTCAGATGAGTAATAGATAAACATTTGGGATTTTGGTAAGTGATGCCAGTTGCAATTATCCATATTTGTGTTATTAGGGAAGTGTACTTTGTCTTTCATTAGCAGCTGAGTAGGATTATATGCATTGCTGTTGCTGTTTATCATGAATTAATTTTTGCATATGGAGTCATATGACCCATCTAAAGTAAAGGAGAACAAGCATCTCTTCTCAATTATAAATAACCAAGTGCTTTTTATTGGTTGTGGTGGGTTTTGGGTGAGCAACAATACACTAACAGATAATCTGAAATGCAAATAAAATTGAAATAGTTGCTTTAGTTGACATTATGCTTCCACATATTTCTAGTTGACTTTCTTGTATCACAAGAAATTTTTTCTTGCATATGTCATTAGAATTTTACTTTAATTTTTGGTGAGAGCTACTTACAGAATAGAGATATTGTTTAAACAGTGAAGAGCTGGTACTGTTTCTCAAGTCTGCAGAGGCATTCTCAGAAAGATGGATTCCATGCTGTCTAAGCACTGTCACTTAGGGTGTATTCATCAGAATCGAAACTCCAAAATTGTGGATATATGTCTTTTAAGTATATATAATTATTTAGTCTAATTCTGCAAAGAAAATTGTGTCTCTAAATAAAATGGAACTGTATTGTAAAAAAAGCCCAGTTTACAGGCTTGAAAGCAAGCAATGTTTTAGCATTTTGGTCTTTGCAGTTCAAATGATCTCTGATTTGTTTTGGAGTGAGGCATAGATTTTGTCCAGACTTCTGTTCTTTAAAGCAATGAGCAAATTAGATTTAAAAAAACCAAGATGGTCTGCTGAGATTCAAATTCTGCACGACAAGAATTTCCAAGTTTATTCTTTTTTCCAGAGGAGTAGTGGCAAACCCACAGTTTTGAAATAGGAAGAACGTGTGTAGAGAGACTGTCTTACATGAATCAGTGCTGTACCTAAAACAGGTCTCTAGGTTTTGTCATTCGAAGCTCAGGAAAATCGCAGTCTTGTCAATTCCAACGCTACAAATTCCAGAGGTGCCCTGATTTCCTTACAGCTCCTCTGCACCAATTTTTTATGCATCGACACTTCTGGGGTTGGTCTCTAATCTTGTAAATGTTTTGAATTACTGTTAACCTCACTTTTCTTTAGAAATTATTTTCAGCTAAAGGTAATTCTGAGACAAATCCACTGCCTTTTGGATTCCTTTGGGACACTGAATGAGAAAAAATCACATGAAAGAAAATGTAGTATTTTCAGAGAAATTTTGAAAGAAAAAGTAATTGAAGGCCTTCATGAAGGAAAAGGGATTCAAAAGCAACGTGCATTTATTACAATGTAGTTTGTGTAAGACCGGCCTGGTTGGTGTCTTTGTTTCCTAAAAAAAACATTCTGAACAAGGGAAATGTCGTGAATGCAATCAGGTGTTTGCAAAATATTTATTGTTAAACTAAAAATGATTCATCAAAATGGTGGTGATCTGGGAAACTAGCCGAAGAATTGTATGGTGAGTAAGGGAAGAATCAGATGGAATTTGTCATAAGGTGTTTTTAAATTTTCCTGCTGAAAACAGCGTAGAGCTGGTTATCAGACTCAAAATTTCTAGACTTCTCCTGAGCTGTGGCATAATCCTCTCACACTTCTTGTGATGCCTGATGTGAAAATTCGATTCTAAAATCCTGCCCCAAGATTAAGGCTAGGTTTAGTGGAATTTTTGAAAATGAGATTTTAATTTCAACTGCATTAGTGCTTTGTCTTTTGTTAAGCAAAATGATAGTCTTTCAAGAGGGATTGTTTCAACTTGCCATGTGCAGCAGAAATCCACCGATTATTCAGGAGATTATATGTGAATCAGTGAAGATAAGATAAGTGAGGATAAGAAATTCTTGGGTAAATTTTGTGAATCTATATATGACAGTATGTTGGCAAATCAACAGATACTGCATTCCCACAGGCACAGTAATCCTTCATACATGCTTGCTGCTATACTATTCCTGTCCACAATACCTAAAACCAGGGAACTTGAGATACAAGGTACATTACAGTTAAGCTTGATGGGATATTTTGGTAGCTAGCAATATGAAATGTTTTTGTAGAACAGACCTTTTTGAGTAATAAGACAATAGCCAGAGTGTATTTGACATGCAGCAGAACAGTGGAAGAGGCATCTCAGTCTCAAAGTGAGTTTATAATTATAGATCTGTAGGACTATGTGCTGTTGTATCATTGGTGACTGGAGAATTTTGGTATATTCTCAAGACAAGTACCACACAATATAAAGAATTAGAATCTGCCTGATGTCTTGTAGTAGTCATCTGTCTCTGGATCCACTCAAATGGTGACTCCTCTGAAATGTGGTCTGGAGGACATTCTCAAGCTATTAAAATTAGAGTTTTCAGGTGACACATATGTTTCAGTAGAGATAATTTCTGATTTTGTTAAATTTTTATACATTGTATCCTTATAGTTTGATAGGTTGTCTCTAAGTTCCTATGGTCTTTTCTTCTCTAACCTTAACCTAAGATCTCTAATAATGGGTCCATACTAGGAAGACTGCAAGCAAACCTGTTCAGCTGATCATACTTGTCTGTCTTTCATTGCTGCTTTTATTTGCTGTGCTATAGTTTCATCTATCCCTAAGGTATACTAATTTACAACTCCCTTTTACTAGACCAATAAAGAGATTTTGTGCTATGGCTTTGTTATTATCTGCTGCTCTAAAACACTGTGTCAGATAGAACAGCACTGCATCAACTGGAAATTGAATTGAGGCACCTATTTTTTGTTTGTTTGTTTGGCTTGGTTTTTGGTTTTTTGGTTTTTTTTTTTTTTTTTTTTTTGGTGGTGTGGGGGTTTTTTCTTATTTGAGATTTATCTGATTTATTTTGAGATAAATTGAGCAGTTGCTCTTTGTGAACTTGCCACAGTGTGACGTGTGCCTGTTGCAGACGGGGGAAATTCCATCTTCCTGTGATTCACTGTATGCCATAGATTTCAGTTTTCTTATTGTTCTTATTTCTTAACAAAACAGGTGAGCCTTTGCAATTAAAAAGTCTGCTAACATCAAAAAGTCATAATGAAAGAAGAAGCTGATTGAACTGCATTTGCAAATACATTTAACTAAGTAGATTGTTACACTTGAATTAATGTGAGTATGAGAGATGATCGTCTGTGCTGTGAATTTAAGACTTTAATGAATTTTGTTTATGGAATAAATAAGTACCCCGAGGTTTTATTTCCCTTCTTGATCATTTTTCCAAAGGGCATAAGACTCTTGTTTTTATAGCAGTGTTCAAGTGCTCCTGTTCAGGTGCTGTGTTTCAAAGCTATGATAGAAAGAATTGCGATTTTGAATCAGTGATTCTGGTTCCTGGTAAAACCTTAAAGAATTGCTGGGACCAGAGAACAGTTGACACCCAATAGCACATAGTTGAGTCCAATGAATGTTTAGATCCCTTGTGGCTGAGATCCCAGTCTACAAAAAATCAGAGAGTGAATCAGAAGTCATGTGCATTTTTGGGCAAAGGTGCTCTGAAAAAATAGTGGGAAAAATAATGAGGTTTTTACAAAATATGCTGACAGTAACCAAATCCTGTAATAGGGTAATTAATAGGGCAAGAAGGGGCTAAATCTTTGGGGTCCCTGGTGTTCTATAGGAAAAATTGTTCTGTTTTTTAACGAAGAATTGTAGAAATGATCAGAAATGTGGGAGAATTCATGAACTGTACTACAGAGCAGAGAAAGGGCATAGAATACTTTCCTGGACACTGTCAAATGCTACATAACACATCCATAGATAGTCTTTGAAATATCCAAGAGTTTAAGAGTGTGAAAAGAAATACACAAGACAAGCAAACCCAAAATAGTAGCTAACATATTCTGAGACCATGGTCATTCTTGAGCTCTCTTTTGTGACATGGTATGGGAGTATAGTTTCTCTGACTGTCTTATAACATATCTGTTTATAGCATTTTGTAATTTTCTATAATGATTCTGAGATTTTTCTGGTCTGACACATGTTTTAACTTCATAGAGATCTGTGAATAGATGGATCACGATAAGGGAGGAGAAGCTGATATATGGAGAGCTTGCTCATCTGCAGAAAGGTGATAGCATGGCACTGGACAGTAGTGGATCCAGGGATAAAGAAACTATTCCTAAGCAGTAAAGGCAACTTGTTTGGTTAAAACCTCCTTGTTGCACATGCCCCACAGTTCTTCAAGGGCAACAAAAAATTAAATAAATAAAAGAAAAAGCAAATAATTGACTACTGACAGCTTGGATCCTTGTGTGTCCTTGTATGTTACATCTATTGCCCATTAAGAAATGATATTTCAAATAACCTACTACTTCAGGATAAACTGCCTTGTAAAAGCAGAATTATTTCCTGCAGCTGCATTATGGATGTGAAAAATTGTGTGGCTCTGTGCCTGCCAGTCCCATTAGAGGCTCTGCAGAGATCAGTAATTGCTATGACAATCTATGTTTTCCTCCTGGAAAACAGATGCTACATAGGCAATTAGAAAATGAACTTTTTTTGAGATCAGGAAAGATTTATAACAAAAAAATATATTTTTTGCAATTTAATTCAATCACTCGTTTAACTCTGTTAAGATCTAAGACGTAAACTCTCGTCTCTGCTCTTTAATTACCGCTATTATTTTTTTCTTGCTTCCTTTCATATTATTAGGTTGAAACACTTTTCTGAAAGGTATCCTGTCAGGAAGACTTTGTATCAAACTTCCATTTCTGTTTTAAGATAATCATTACATGGGAGGGATTTGTGACTGAAGGAAATTAATTTCAGCAGTCAATGGACTTTGCTTGTGTTATGTTCTGCTCTGAGTGAAATAACACTTAGCAATACGAAGGGATTAGGTATAGTTCCACAGGGCAATATTTCAGCCATTGATTCCAGGAGCTGAACTGGGATTTGAGTTCCTGATCCAATGTCTCTTTTGCATTTTATTAAATAGTGGTGTAATACAAAATGCTCACAGTCACTGGAACAAGGAGGATAGCTGTGCCTGTGCTCTCTCATGTGACTGGTTTGCTTAGCCCATTAGCAAGTGTTAGTGATTACATGTATGTCAGAGCTATTTTCAAGAGGATCAGGAACACCTCTGTATTTGAGGGGGGAAACTGTGGGTCTCAATGTCCCACAGACCTGCACAAAAGATGATGCAGCACCTCGTTCCTTGAGACAGCCAGAATTTAACCAGACAAGGCCCAAAGCAGGCTATCTTATCCTTGAAGTTATACCAGCTCTGAGGAGGAACTGGGTTGAGTAAAAGCATAAATTATGTTATGATTATGATTTCATAATCATTACATAAATTTCACACACATTTATGAAGTTTGTGGTTGTTGCTTTTTTGGGGATCCTCCCCATAGGAACTAAAATCATAGAATTTTAGAATGGCTTGGATTGGAAGGGACCTTAAAGCTCATCTACTTCCATCCCCCTGCCACAGGCAGGGAGACCTCCCACTAGACCAGGCTGCTGAAAGTCCCATCTAATGTGGCCTTAAGCACTGCCAGGAATGGGGTAACCATAGCTTACCTGGGCAACCTGTACCAGGGCCTCACCACCTTCACAGGGAAGAATACCTTCCTAATATCTTGTGAGGATCCATTTGGAGTACTGTATGCAGTTCTGGTGTCCTCAGCATTAAAAGGAGATGGAGCTCTTGGAGCAAGCCCAGAGGAGGGCCACAAGGGGGCTGGAGCACCTCCCATATAAAGACAGGCTGAGAAAGTTGTGGCTGCTCAGCCGGGAGAAGTCTGCGTTGATACCTCATAGCAGTCTTCCAGTATCTGAAGGGGGCATACAAGGCTACTGCAGAGAGATTCTTCATTAGGGACAGTAGTGATAGGACAAGGGTAATGGATTCAAACTTAAATAGGGGAAGTTTAGATTGGATATGAGGAAGAAGTTCTTTACTGTGAGGGTGGTGAGGCACTGGAATGGGTTGCCCAGGGAAGTTGTGAATATTCCATCCCTGGTGGTGTTCAAGGCCAGGCTGGATGGAGACTTGGGTGACATGGTTTAGCGTGAGATGTCCCTCGGCATGGCAGGGGGCTTGGAACTAGATGATCTTAAGGTCTTTTCTAACTCTAACTATTCTATGATTCCATTATTCTATGATCTAAATCTCCCCTGTCAGTACAAAGCCATTTGTCTTTCTCCTATCACTAAAAAACATCCTCCCAACCTTTGTGTTTACAGGCTAATTATCAAGTCTGGATGCTATTCTGCTGCTCCTGGGAGCAGGTATCAAAGTTCTTTTGTGTATCTGTCCTAGGTTCAGTAGCAGTCATTTTTCTCCTTCTTAGTAGCTGGTGCAGTGCTGTGGTTTTGACTTTCAGCCTGGGAACAGTGCTGATAACACCCATGTTTTTAGTTGCTGCTCAGTAATGTTTACTCTGACCAAGGACTTTCTGAGTCTTATGCTCTGCCAGGGAGAAGGGAAGCCAGGAGTAAACAGAGACAGGACACCTGACCCAACCTGACCAAAGAGGTATTCCATACCACAGCATGTATTTCCCAGTATTTAAATCGGGGGCAGTTACCCAGAAGGGAGATCACTGCTCAGTCAGGCTGGGTACCGATCAGCAGGTGGTGAGCAGTTGCATTCTCTTCCCTTGTTATTTCCCTTCTCATTATTATTATTGATGGTAGTAGCAGCAGTGGTTTGTGTTATACCTTAGCTACTGGACTGTTCTTATCTAAACCCAAGGGAGTTACATTCTTTCGATTCTCCTCCCCATCCCCAGGAGTGGGGAGGAGGAAGAGGGATGAGTGAGCGAGGGCTGCATGGCTGAGTTGCCAACTGGGCTTAAACCACGACAGTATTCCAAATGCTTAAACGTGAGTTTTAGAGAAGAAACCAATACTGTTGCCTTTTCCCGCTGCTTCAAGGGAATGGCTTTTATGATTAAAAGGGAATCCACTAACTAATGGGCCTATTTTCAAAATTAACTAGAGTTACGAAAAAAAAGAAAACTTAGGACACCCATTAAAAATAAAGCCCTGAGGCAAAGCAATCCATTATGAAATTTTTCAGTAAAAGTATTCCTTTGAAGTTAATTTTTATGGAAATGTTGGTTAAAGTTGCATGTTCTTCCATAGAGGTAAGATATGATTTTATATTAGTTACTAAACAGGTCATTAATATTCAGTGCCAAAGTCATTATTTTTGCAGACAGTAATGTAATTACATGCTGTCCAGAGAGGAAAAGTGAGTATGTAGTGCACATGCTGAGAAATGCACATGTTTATCAAGTTATCAGGTGTTCCTCGGCACTGAGAATCTGTCATCCTGAGAATATTCTCTTCTAGTACATTTTAATGAACACTGCTGAAGGTATGAATGGTCTGTCAGCACTTTTATTAGGCATCTTATTATTAGGGAGTTTATAGGTTGGCTGTAATACTTTGCTGTAGGCTAAAACAAGTTAATACTTTCAGAGCAATAATTCAAAACAAGTTAATACTTTCAGAGCAAAATTTTGTGCCAATTTAATTTGGATAGCTTTAGGCTTTTTTCCATGTTCGTATCAGCAGGCAATATTCATGTTCTGATTGAAATCTTTTGAAGTAAGGCAAGGCAAAATACAAATGGCCCCGACCTGCAGCTTTACTAATAGCAGACAATAAAGACAGTCCAATACTGCAGAATAGATGTTTCATGTAATAATGACATATGGTGGCTGTAGTGGTGGACTCAGTGTTTCAGGGTTGAAGATAAAGTCCTTATTGAAACAGAATCCTTCTTTGCCTGGGTAGGGTCTTCAGAACTGGAGCTACCCTGAGGCTAGCTGTGAAAGCCCTATATGACTAACTCTGACAGAAACAGATGACATCATTTAAAATGAAAATATTAATTTAAAATACTGCTGAAAATTCCTGTTATTTTTCTGTGTTGCACTCAGTGACTAGCTCAGCAGAACAAGGAACTTGCAAGGGTCTCTGGTTTACCTTTGTGGAATAAATGCTCTCATTTCGTACATCAGCATTCATAGTTTGCTACTGCTGTTCTGCCAAGTCAAAGCATATACATTTCAGGAGGAAAACCCATAAAGTAGTATATCATTTGATAGTCACTTCAAGACCTTGGACGTGGAAGTGTATTGACCTTTAATTTCATAAATTTTTTGACAAGGAAGTTGCATAAACCTGTAGCTCAAGAATCTCAACTTAAAAAGAAAAAATCAAATTACAAAGTATAATAAATTCTGTGAAAATGTACTTGTTTTATTTCAGTACAACATGATGGGTGCAGAATGCTACATAGAGTTCATGTTGCTTTAGTAAAAAAGATTTGTCATATAGCACTGTCACTCTGACCTTAAGTCCCAGACTGTGCAGTTTATTCAATGATGAGGGACACAATGTGTAATAAGTTGGATATGTAATGAGTTAAATGTGGACAGATTTTATGAACTCAGTGGTTTCCTTAATGCATGGAATTCAAGGGAGAATGCCAGAGCCAAAGGAGTTCCTCCTTTGTCTTTCTTTTTCATTTGCCTTTCTTCATTGCTTCAACTGTCTCCCAGCTGATACCTACCAATTTGAATGCAAACAAGGTACATGAGTCACCTTGCAAACAGTTTCAGGCAGCTTCTGTGGGAATCCAGCATTGTGGAATACAAATTGTATAAAAATCCAACTACTACAATTTTCTTTCAAAAGCTAATTCCTATGTTTTTACAGGTTAGATAATTGTTTTTTTAAATTAGCAATGAGCAAGTATTTAAGGCGGAACCTGAGTACTTCTGAACTCGATCAAGAGTAATTCTGTGGATGTGAGTGTGTCAAGCTTTAGTGTTTATCAAGTATTACAGCTGTGCGAAATGTTGAACAATTATTAGAAGATTATCCTGTTCTTCCACTTCATTACAGTGGAGAGTCCACTTTGTGGTGGTTTTCAGTTTGAGCCACAGGTTATTCCTGTTGAGTTTTCAGTGGGCTTGGGGAAAATTGAAATCAATAAAGGGTTTTGAAAGATTATTTGGTTCTTTTTCTTCTGTGCAAAATTATAAAGATGATGCCTGAATTTTGAGAACCCCTCTGAATTAAAGCAACTGTCAGAATTTAAAATACAACTTTCCCCCTGTTCTACTAAAAAAACCCCTTCGTTTATCAAACGTCCAAGGCAGCTACACTTGCATTCAAGTATGTGCTTCAAAGTATCCATGCACTGAAGATCTAAAGTGTCATAGCTGAATTTCATGGTTTGCAGGAGTTTCATCAACAGGATGAAGAGCTTTTACGCTATATTGATATGCAGACATTTTACTGTCCTGCAGAATCAAGTATTTTTTCCAATATTTTTTTTGTGTTGGGTTATTTCTAGAGAT
Organism: Psilopsiagon aymara; assembly: GCA_024733675.1. NCBI lineage: Eukaryota > Metazoa > Chordata > Aves > Psittaciformes > Psittacidae > Psilopsiagon > Psilopsiagon aymara. The sequence goes on from JANRGW010021027.1 coordinate 9,925, forward strand.
GAGACAGTTCTAAAATTTGTTTTGTTGGCAGCCTTTGCAAAAGTACCATGCACAAAGTGAGTTCCTTCTGTTTTTCTGTACGTATTTATGGTTTCACTTAAAAATCTAAGAAAACAAGTGTGAAGACAGCAGAGACAAAGACTCACTGCACAAACTTCAGGTAGAGACAACTAGAGATAAAAGATACTTGCATCTCAAGAAAGTAATTTAGTCTACAGTATTAGCTGAGGCTTTTGTAAAGCTCAAAGCCTGAGTCAACAACTGCTGAAGCTCTAATATATTTTGGCCTGAGCTTTTTACTGAAAGTGATCTCTGTAGCGTTTGTAGGTAGACAAGATTTTGCCTGAGCTGCTAAGTGATGCTGATCTAATAAGTATGTCTTTCTAAATGAGAGGACTGTGTCTCTCTAATCCTTCTAAGAAGCCCTCACACATGGCAGTGTGTGCTGCAGCTTTGTGGAAGCTGATTGCCTCACCAGCTACTGATTCGCTGATTGCCTCACCAGCTACTGATTCAACAGAGCATAAAACCTGCATGTTTCTCTCAGAAAAGCCACTGATTTTTCTCTTTTCTGTACCTGGAAACAGTTTTCCAACTTGAGGAAATACTGTTATTTTTGAGTCTTTTAACATTTTCCTGTCTTTGATGGAAATTGGCTGATAGTATTGAAAAGGCCCCGAAGAGGGAGGCTGGCATGGAGGGTGGTCACATTATCTTGCCTTCCTTAGACAATCAGGCTAAAAATGGGCAGAGAGATCTGTGCTAACACTGAGTTTGATTATATATTTCAAAGTCCAACATTATGTGGAAGTGTTTGATGAATTTTTAAACAGTCTCACAGAAATTCAGGAAAAGAATTTGTACTGTCAATTTCTACAAAAAAGTAGTTCTTAATTAGTGTCTGATATTTTTTCTTCAATTAATTGTTCTTACTGGTTGTACTGTAAATTCAAATGCTGACTTTTCACAATTGCATACTTTTTTCAGACGTGAAAATCAAATATAAGAAAACTAAAGTCAATGTGCAACGAATACGTATGCTCATAGAATATATATGTATCCTGTTAGATGCTTTAGTCTTGATGTTACAGTCACTGAGATAAAATACATTTTGCTGTTGTTTTAAATAAGTTATTGAGACATAGGCTGAATATGTTATTTATGTCATTGCAGATCCTTACCTTGTCTGTCTCAGTTCTACGGATGTGCAGAAATTCTGTGACTCAGAGAAACTCTTTAGGTGGGATGATGCAAGGAAAAAGGTAAAACTGACATTCTGTTCAAAAAATACCCCTATGGACACTATGGACACTAAAACAAAAAAGGTGCCAAAGAGGAGTTTTGTGTAAGTCCTAGTTAGATTGTGAGAAAGACGAAACAACGGCCAACGAGCCAACAAGTAAACCACAGGTTTTCCTACTTTCAGATAAATGTCAGTTCCACTAGTATCCTTGCTGCCTGTTTGAAATGGTATAGGTTTTGTTTGTAGTTCAAAAGTTGTATTTTTTTATTGCTAGCCTATGTTTAACCTTATGCCTGTAGTTATTAAAATGTGCACTTTGCTATTAGTGTAAAATACGTCTGTGCTGTCAAAGGATTGTTAAATAAGCCCTGTAAACAGTGGTGATTAGACTATTCCTCTTTTTATAGTCCAAAAGCAGATAGAACCATTAGGTTTATCCAGTGTGACTTTTTACATATCACAGTCCATTACATTTCATCCAGATATCCCATTTTACAGATGCAGATTTTGGTAAACAAGTAAATTAAACCAATTAATCTGGGAGATTTTACTTTGAACAGCACACTGAATAGTTGGGATCGAGATGCATTTACTATCAAGTGTCTGCAGTAGCCAAAAAATGGAGTGAGATATGCCTAGGTGATATCAGTTGCCTGTTGATATATATTTCTGTTTTCCCTTACTCTAGGCTCTTTATTAAAGAGGGTACCTGTCAGCTGGATCTGTTCTTATATTTTGTTATGAATAAGGATGTCTTGAAACAATAGTGGATGTCTCCCAAGGGAAGAAGAGTGATGATTCTTTGACTCTTTTTACTGGTCTTATGGCTTGGAGTCTGTGCTTGTCCCTTCGATTTTTTAATCAAGCATTCTTTACTGTACTTTGTAGTTCTGTACCACTTTCTTGTAACTCTCTTTTTCCTAAGAACTTAATCACAATTGCAAGTGGAATTTTCTGCTTGGTCATGGCTTTTACTTGTGTTTGGTTTGAGTGACGTGGCCTTATAGTCCTTAGCTGCATTCTCTTTGCCTCAAACTCCTCTTATTCCAGTTTCCATGGCAACTTTCAAAGGCATATCCTGTGGTAAAGGGCTTTCTGGGCCTAGTTATGAGGTATTGCTCTTTGAGGAAGAAAAAAAGAATGGTAAAAAATAATGCAAAATGCATCTTAAACTTTTCCTAGAGTGATTAAAGGGGCAACCTGTTGTAGTTGCAATGCATGAAACGATGCAGAGGGAGGGTGCAGCATGTGAGCATTCACTGCAATCATGAGGCAGAAGATCATCAGGAGGAAAGGAAGGTGACCTTAAGCTTCATGTTTACCTTCAGAGCTACATGTAGTTGAGGTTTGATAATGATAAGAAGGCCCTTGGTTCAATCTTGTTTCTAAGACTGAAAATTTCATGGGTTATTCTTCCTGATGGTTCAATAGGAATTACCACATGCTGGTATTTATTGTTCCAGGATGGCAGGATTATCCTTGTTTCAGCAGAAGCAGGCAAGCTGAGAGAAGCCAGTAAATGTCAAGTAATGGATTTAGGAGGGAGTTAACTTGTCCATTTCTGCTGCTCTGTGAGTGCCCATACTTGAGATGGTTTAATTCACTGGTTACACCAACCTCACATTTTCCTGAGCTACTTCTGGTTTTAGGAAGAAAGAGGAATGTTGTGATAAGACAATCCATCTCTGTGGCACCATAAGCTTCGTATTTCAGGGACTATCTATGTAGTATCAACATTGCTAACCTTAGAAAATAGATATTGAGTCATAGAACAGATAATACTTTATTTTCACTTTTTTCTGCTGGTTCCATGGTGGATGTTCCCAGTTTGGTGCATCCTGGATGAAACTTGGGAATATAAAAGTGTCCTAAACTACCTTCGGTTCACAATTTATATACTTCTAATTTTTTAAAGGCTTTAAAATACTTTTGATAACTGACTGATAGTTTTCGAAGTTCCAAGAAAAACATCATGAGGAAAACACCATGAGGGAACATTATCAGGTTTGTTTTTTATGATAAAAATAAGTCCAATTATCATTCTTAGACTTACAGTGAGCACTTCGCAGAAAATTAATTTGTGAAAAAAGAGACAAATATGCACATCAAGGGATATATTTTAAATACCAGTATAGCAAGTAGATGTGTATACCTTCATTGTGTCTCTCCGCTTTAGCAGTAGGTTTTTCTGTCGCCATTCTGTCAGTCTGCAGTTTTAAACAAAGAGTTCCAAATGTCACTGATATTTTTGTTTGAAAGACAGAATCTGTAACACTTCAGAGATTGTATTAATAGCTGCTGCAGTTTGGTGTACACAATATTTCAGCATTTTTCTTTTACACACATTTTAGGAGCATTAAATCTGTAATTCTTAACATTTCTTACTAAAAGGTATCGTTAAATTAAAGGATGCATTATTAATAAACATTTTTAAAAATGGAACCTAGTAAAGATAATATGCAATCTGTTACAAAGAATATGATACATTTAGTTTCTCTGTCTACCTGTTCTGGTACAATAGTGCTTCCCTGTTTACTCTTCACATGATTGATTATTTTTACTTGATATTTTACTCTTTGTTTGCTTATTCTTTTGCCTACATATACATGTGCAAATATGCATCCTGTACAGTTGCACTCATAAGTCAATGTAAGGCTCTTAGTTTTCTTTCCCATAACAATTCTAAATACCTAGGTTTCAGAGTTTTGTCTTGGCTTGGGGTAAAAAGGAGAGGTCTTAAATAAGATAAAGGTGGGCTGTGGCAAAGGGAACTGTTGCTTTTGCCTGTTTATTGAAACAGCAACCGTTGAAGTCCATAAGGTTATGTATCAACACCTTCCAAGAACAGGCCTATTTCTGAGGTCATGTTTAACCTGAGGCACATCTATTACGTCCCATGGCAGTTAACAGATCCATTTCTTCTCTCTGATTTCAGTAGAAAAGGGCTTCAAAGCATGCACTGAGAGAATTCTTCTGTCTGCATGTGCAGATTCTGTAATTCTTACTGATTTTTAGTCACATTCCTAGTGGAGATGTTGGCTGTAATGATTGGATGAGGTCCTTAGCTGCATTTTAAATTAGACTCTCCCAATTCCTAAAATGAAAACTTTCAGCTGCAAGCTGAAGTTTGAAGCATCAAAATAAAATGTGTTTTATACCCATAACCATTTTTATTTCATAAAGAATTCTGGGAGGTGTCTTTACTTTTCAATACGTACATTAAAGTATAGTAATCAAGAAAGGTTATCACATCCAAAGATACTTTTCCAATCCCTTATATTTTGAGGGGGGTATTTTGAGGATAGAACACTGTGTAAACTTTCCCTGATCTTTAGTATTGCTTAGGTCTTTTTCACCCACTGCTGGAGCATCCTGGTGCAAAGTCAAATAGGTCTTTCGCCTCTTAAGTCATAGTGAAGAAGTTTGGACACAAGTGCTTCATCATCATATCAGTACTTTAACATAGCAGTCATTAGAAGACTTCATATGTGCAAATCTATGATTTTATGAATTTTGCTCCTACTTTCTTCTTTCTATGTTACTGGAACATTGGCATGCATGATTTCTAGTGACATTGTAACCTAGAGGGAACTACTTGCAATGACAGCAATTTATTCAGCCTCATGGGAATTTATATTTAGCCTTAACTGACATTTTTACTCATCTCATAAAGTGATTGGTCTCATATGACAGTAGTAGCATATGCAGTAAGGTAGTAAGTACCATCTGCTGATACATTTGGTGTACAAGTTTATACACTGAATACTTCATGTATTTTGTAGACTGATCTGGGCAAATACAGAAGTTTCTTAGCATTGCAAATGTCTTCTAATTGCACAGCTCCCAAGAGCTACCAGATTTGAAGCTCAGATTGTTGTGTGTTCTCAGGTTTAAAAAGCCTGCTTGCCTGGACATTAACCTACACGTTCAGTTCTTGTTTTCCAGAACATATACTATGGCTTGCACCCTTTGGATTCAGTCAATGACCATTGCACATAAATAGGAGATCTGAGATGTTGTAAAATAAAGTCAATTGATCTCGTAAATGAAGTACACTGATGACTTTGTGGGCATACAGAGGAAAAGCACTTCTAAAAAATCTAAAAAGAAAAAGAAAAAAACCCCATAAAAACATTGTCTGTAAGGCTGTTGTTCTTTTATTGAAAGAACACAACATATGCTTTGACAGCTTTCAGAAACTGTCCATGTGTGTGGATGCTCTGAAAAGTTATCAAAGCAAATGTTACACAGCTAAAACATCTTAAAAAGATTATTCTGTTTGATATGTAAATGTTCAGTGGAAATCTAAGATGCATTGCTATAGTCTCTGACTCCTTCCTTTAATATGTAGTTTTGAATCCATGTTACACGGATTGTCTTCCAGAAACATTTAGCAATCTATTACTGCTTAGTGGTACAATTGATGATGTGGGTGATTCAGACTTATCCTTAGAGCTGGAGGGTATTGGTAGTATGAGTGTGTGGGTACAGCAGGAGGTGAACAAGTAGAAGATGTAGAGTTTCAGTGTGCCTGTTGCTGCTATATGAGCCCTCCTGCGCAGCACCCCACTACTGGTGCTCCAGGGTGGGAAGAGTGGGTATCTGACTTGTCTGCTTTGCTTGAGTCTGAAGAGCTGGAGTAGATTTGCTGATGAGAATGGCATGATTGGCTCAGTACTGAGGAATATTCGAAGGCACTCTGTATTGGTTGCTATTTTCTAGGCACTGACTTAGTTGATTGTCTTGTGATGAGTCTGATTTGAAGGCATTACACTTCCAAACAGATTGCTAATAACTCTATTTTTTAGGGAGAAGGTGTTAGGGAGTTGTCTATACACTAATGTAATATATATAATAATACGTTTTTAACACAATACATTGTGTTATATATTAATATTAGTATATTATTACTTATATACTAATATTTTGAGTTATCTAAGTTACTGGTTTTCAGGATGAGTCATTTCTGCTTCCTAATTTCTAAACAAGTCTTTTCACTTGCTTGTATAATGTGTAGCAATAGTAGCAGATATTATCCGTAAGCAAACACAGAGGAACAGAATAGTTCATTTGTATTAGGCTGTAGTTTGGAAACTTTTCTTCTCACAGTCACATTAAGGACACTGGATCTGAACAAGAATTTTCTCTTTTGACTGGAAGATGTTGATTCATTTCAAACAAATGAACAAAAAATGTTTGGCATAACTGCAGCCATTCACTCTTGTGAGGCAGAATTTTAGATCAAAATTCTTACCCCACAAACCAGAATTTTAGATCAAAATTCTTACCCCACAAAGCTTGCAGTAGGCTAGGGGTGAAGGTGGTTCACTCAGATTCGGATATTCCAGTACAATATTCTTCCTATTCTAAGCATGAATTTAAGCTCTTAAACCATAGTTTGTTGGGTACTGCAAACAAAATTATCTCAGTTTGGAGAACATAACGTGGTCATTTTCTTAACAGCTTTTGACTAAACCTCTTGAAAGTGTCAAGTTGACTTCAATCTAATATCTCAGATGTATGTGTAAGGCAGGCAAACAACTTCCCTTTCCCTCTCATCCTGAGTGTTTCTGTATTATATATAGCTGTATTTTGCTCTTGATATCCAGCTGTGCGAATTTGTTGTTTGAAAGAAGAAACACTGTGTTTGAAGGTGTCTGTTTCACAACTAGCTTTCCTAGTAAAAAAAAAGAACCAAAACAAAACCATATCAAGCCCCCAATATTTAAATCATAGGGGTGAGTATATGAAGTACACGGGTGATGCACCAGATCAACCCCCCTAAATTACTTCTATTCTAAGGTAAGAAAGATACAATGATGCTAAAGGTATTTTTTTGTGGGGATAGAAGAGGGGGGCATGTTTTTTCTTTGTGCATGGCTGCAGAGGCTAGAAGGCTAAGTAGAATTTCTCAAGGAGGATAAATACCTGCCTATTGGGCAGGCACTGCCTTTTAAAGGACATTTCAGAGGCATTTAGAAACCTTTGGTTGTCCTTCCCCAAAAATTATTTTCATGTGACATGCTTTCACTTCAGTGTGTAAGAAAGTATGTACCAAAAGAGAAAAAATCATAGAATCATAGAATAGTCAGGGTTGGAAAGGACCTTAAGATCACCTAGTTCCAAGCCCCCTGCCATGCTCAGGGACACCTCACACTAAAACACATCACCCAAGGCTATGTCCAACCTGGTCTTGAACACTGCCAGCGATGGAGCATTCACAACTTCCCTGGGCAACCCATTCCAGTGCCTCACC
>JANRGW010021028.1:0-25464 GCA_024733675.1 Psilopsiagon aymara
GAGGGGGAAGTGAGTGAACAAAACTGCTTGTTTTACAGCTTAAACTGTGGCAGCTCTTTTAGGAGGGGGAGGTGGGTTAACAAACTGCGTGGCTGATTTACAGCTTAAACCACGACACCCATATAGGATCATCTGATCAGTATATAAAATATATCTGTGAAGTTCCTAGATTTCCTTAAAAATTAGACTACTGTTAATACAAGAGAGATAAATACCTCTGAAACAAACTACAGATCTGTGAAAACAGTACTCCAGTACTGTAAGATTCTGTTTGCCTTGCTAATTCTTAGAATATAAGGAGCACTCTTGCCCCATTAACCTCTGTGTACTTTCTGGGAAAATGAAGATATTTGTTTTATTTCATAAGCCCAAATTGTGTTTGGATGCTGTTCAAATTTTCTCTGATATTATGTGACCTGTTCTTTATAATTGGCACTACAGTATGCTAGGGAGTGTTTTGATTGTCTAGAGCTTGATGATGGTTATGAAAGGATCGAGTGTTTATGGGTAAGAATCGGAGAGAAGGCTAACAAGGCAAATATCATGGTGGGAGTCTGTTATAGAGCATCCAACCAGGATGAAGTGGCAGGCAAAATATTCTGTAAGCATCTGGGGGAAGTCTCCCAATTTCTACCCTTTGTTTTCATTGGGGATCTCAGCAGATGTCTTCTGGAAGTACAATACATGAGAGAGGAAACGGTCTAGGAGGTTCTTGGAGCGTTTGCATTTCCTGATACAGTTGCAGAGTGAGACAAGGGAAGGCTTCCCACTGGATCTGTTGTTTGTGAGCAGAGAAGGACTTGTGGATGATGTGATGGTTGGAAACCGACTTGGGCATAGTGATCATAAAATGGATGGTAATAAAGTAACAATAATAAAGGAGACAGGTAGCAAAGACTTTATGTATCTCTATGACTACCTGAAAGAAGGTTTTAAGGAGGTGGATATCAGTCTCTTCTCCCAAGTAGCAAGTAATAGAACAGAAGGAAATCGCCTCAAGTTGCACATGGAGAGATTTAGATTGGCTATTAGGAGAAATTTCTTCACCAAAAGGGTTGTCAAGCAACCCTTGGGAAGGGTTGCTGCGCAGGGATGTGGTGGAGTCACCATGCCTGCAGGTATCTGAAAGATTTGTGGATGTGATGCTTAGGGACATAGTTTAGTGGTGGATTTGGCAGTGCTAGGTTAAGGGTGCGAACTGATGATCTTAAAGGTCTTTTCCAACCTAAGCAATTAAATGAGTCTGTGAAGTGAGGAGCCAGGAATAATACAGAAAGGGTAAAAATCCTGTTAAATTAATCAATTCATTTGACTTGTATATTTCATTTATCAGTACACCCTTAGGAAGCTTTTTGAAAAGACAGAATCTTTCTTCCCCCCCCCCTTTCAGAAGAAGGATTTTAGCTTGTTTAAGTTGAAGTCATTAGTAAAACATTAATTGAGCCAACTTGATACAGGACTGCCCTGAATGTTTGCCAGCATTTCAATCTCAATAACTTTTAACCTAAGTACCAGTATAGCACTTCTGTCACTCTGCTCTACAATGTACATTTTCTTCAAGGCTGTAGGAATGCTGTTACCACACACCTTGCTGCCTCTTTAAAGCTTTATAGTTAGGGTGTAACGCAAAAATTAGAGAGGGAATTGTAAGGATGCCTTTAAAGAAACATTTGAAGCCTAATTCAAAGCCCAGTGCCTCAAGTAAGGCTTTTTGTGCCTAGAGGTTTGTGGTTTGATCCTGCATTAGTGAAATCTGTGAGCATATTTTTTTCACTTAGTACTATGATGTTTGAGAGCAGGTCATGCAAGATAAGACTGTCATAAATACAGCATGCTGGTATTCTCTGTCCTTGAAACTATTTTACCTTAAAAAGCTTTTAATTTAGGTCCCTCAAAGTATTTGATTTCTTATTCTGATGCCTCCTCTTTACGCAGCGTTTGTGAGCTCAGAGTCTGAGACACTGTAACCAGTTTAAAACCCACTGCATTACTTTGTATATTATTTTAAGACCTTCCTGGGCTTTGTGCTGAATTAATTCCCTGTCTATGCCTTTTAATCTTAGTAATGCCCTTTAAGATGCCTTATCATTGCAGTAGAGAATTTGTAGTACAGTGTGCTCAAATACATCCTTCCTAAGGGAACAACTCTTGAGTCCTTTGGGCAGAGATCTTAATGAATAGGAAAATAGTAATTACCCAGGTTTAGGTTTTCTTTTTTTTTTTTTTTTTTTTGGTGTTTTTTTTGTTTGTTTGGTTTTTTTTGTTTGTTTTTTTTTTGTTTGTTTGTTTGTTTTTCCTGGCAGATACACAAGAGCATCACTGTCAGCTTTTTCAGCAGGGATAGATGATGCATTTAAGACCAAACTGCAGTATTTATCTAGTGGGAACTTTGAGTGGGATTATGTCCTGGATTCATCCTAATCAAGTGGAGGTCCTTAAAGTGCTGGATTTTTAGCCATAATGAATTTAGGTTCCTTCCATGACCAGTGACAAAATGAAAGACACCTTGAGAATGAGTGGATTTAGATGTGGCACAGGAGCAATTGCTCTGAATTCTAATCCAGTTTTGCCATTATTTCACTTTTCATGTGTACTTAAAATTGCGCAAAACGTACTAAGCAGGGCAACCCTGGCAAGATTTACAGGTCAGTTGGTGAAGTGAGCATCTTCTAGTTTGTTCACTGATTTGGGCATTATGCTAAACAAATGAAAGTACATGAGATTGTCAGCTTACTTTTACTTAAATAAGTAACTGCATACTGTATTCACTGCTGATATTTGTGAACAATTTCCTCTGCTGCCCTAGGAAGCTTAAATAGATTCCTACACATCTGCTGTAGCCTTTAGGCTATAGGAAATGTGAGGTGAATTCCTCTCACTGAAGTAGAGTAATTTTGTGTGGAATGAATAACTGCTCACCGTCGAGCACAGATCAGGCTTCCTGTCCCACTGCACCAAAACCAGGTCATTTTGGGCTGCTCCTCAACTCGTGAGTTCTCTGCTTCATCCAGCAGTGGAAAAGCCTCTTCTACTCCTTCATAATTTTTGCTTATGTGAAAGCATATCTCCCTATTTTCCCTGACCTCTAGGAGTTTCTACTTATGCCTGCATGGGGTTTGTCCAGTTACATTTACAGTTCTCTGCCTTCCATCTCCATTCAAACTTTTTTCCTTCCCCTGTCCTTTTTCTGCTTTCTGTTTGCTGCCATAGCTTGGTTATATCAAGAATCATTGACAGCTAATCAGATGGTTATCAGATTGCTAGATCTGATAAGGACAGAGGGATGCCATTTCCTAGCATGAACTGGGAAAAGCTGAGTTAGCCTATGAACTTGTAGTCCTGTTATTTTACACCAGTTGCATGTTGGAATGAAACAAAGCAAAGCCTTGCTTTTGTCACTCTTCTGCCTCCAATTAAAAACCAAAAGGAAAATATAGAGAGCTGTGCCTGATCCTTTTGAACATATTCTGAAGGGGCTGAATCTTTTACCCTTCAGAGAAGTAGGAATAGACAGACCTTAGGCATTACATTGATGCTATGTGCACTGCAGTGACTGAGTTGGCCTAAAAATGAGAGATTTTACTCATGGCATTGGGAACTATCAGTCAGACAATATATTCTCATGTAGCTGATATTTTTTCCTCGCTTAAATGCAGGCATAAGGTCATTTAGTCATATGTCATGCAGGTGTTATAGCAAACTGTATATACAAGTATTATAGCATAGCAGAGTCCTGTGCGTCATTTTAAGGTCCTACGTACTTTGTGCTTATTTTCAAATATACTGCTTGAGATCCATTGAAAGGTCACAACTGGGCTAGATTCAAATAAGCAGGACAATTTTCACCAGCAGTGGTTCAGCCTAAATCATATAATACATAATTCTTGAATTTCAGATTATGAAGAACAGAGGAACAGATCACAAACAATTTTTTTAATTTTTATTTATTTATTTAAAGGAAAATAATTTTTATGGAAAAAAAAACCCTAACAACTCTGAACAGTATTAATGCACTTCCTACCTCTTAAGTATTTTACTGTGTACTGTTCCAATTCAGTACACACACGCACAAACCCACAACTCTATGTCAAGGTAGTGACCCTTCAGTGTTTCCTGTGTCATGCCTCCATCACCCTGAACTACATGGCTATTTGAACTCCTTTTCTGCTCTGTTAGGTTCATAACACAAGCAAATTCAAGATGATATGATTTATTTTGATCAGTGAATAAAAATATGTCAGCACTATGTTCCAGCTGATGACCAGCAAATGTTTACTAACACTATAGGAAAGAGGATGAGCAAGAAAAGGGAATTTTTTGGTTGTTTTTTCTTTTTGTGTTTTGTTTTGTTTTGGTTTGGTTTTTTTCCCTTGAATCTCCTCACTACATTCCCTGAAACAGCCTAGATTTAACTGATCCCCCTTTTCTGTCATCTGAGAGCTGCTTTTGAGAAATGCTTTTTGCTACTCTTAGAATGCTTGCCAATTGAAAGAAGCCTCAAAGGTATCAACAATTGAGAAACTCACATCCATTAATTGAAATGTTTATTTTAAAGTTGTTTGTAACTTCAATGTATTGAGTAATAAGTAATGTAGTTTTGGACTATTACTCTTTATGTAGTTACTGCTATTACTTATAATAGTTTAATAATCATCAGTAGTAGGAATTTTGCAAGGAATCATATGATAAAATCTTGCCCTCCTCTTGTTTACTACTATTATTGCCAATTAAAGCAAACAGTTTTTAGTATGCAGCTTCTAATTTTTCACAGTTCTTTACACTTCCCTTAATTACAAATGTAAACCAGACCTTATTCATTGTTTTGAAGTCTCAAATTCAGCTAAATATCTGAGGAGTGTATCTTACGAGCACAGCCAGACCTGAAATAATTTCAGATTACTGAATTGTTGAGTAATCTCGAGTGACTATATTACCTTCTGGAGTTGCCTGCTTATAGGGAAACACCACTCATTTCGGATACCTCAGAAATTGCTCTTATGTGTAATGAATCTGTTCTTTATTGAACAGTCTTCCCTTGGTTTCCACAACTGAAAGAGAGTAAATCAAAATTTTCGGTGTAATTGACTTATGTGTTTAGTAAGAGTGTGTGCATTAGCTCTTTGGGACAGAGCTGCGTTTCCTACTGGGGACATATTTTTGCAAATGCAGATGTACCCTGATTTGACCACAAATGCCTTTGCTTGATTACACTCTCATCAAGAGGCAGTGTATTATTTTCTTAAAAAAAGAAAATGGCTTCTATGATGTTCTATCTTGCAGTACTTTGTTCTTTGCATGGAATAGATGCATGTTGTTGTAAAGATATGTTGTACGACATTTGTAGATTCCTTGGTTAAACGTCCTGTTTACATACCCATTGAGTACTTTTGAAAAGCAATAGTGTAGATTTTTTCTTTATAGTATTAATTTTGACTTCTTGGTATTTCATGCAATACTGTTCATGTAGCTTAATTCAGATTCATTCAGTGAACAGTTGCAAATACTTCTAGCTAAACTCCACTTCTGCCTTTTTACCTTTTTTTTCTTTTTTTTTCTTTTTTTTTTTTTTTTTTCCTTCTGTTTGCTGACTCTGGAATGAGTAAAGCTGTGGTGGGATTGAATATTAGGTATGAACATAATCACAAAGACTTAGTACAGGCTTTCTTTCACAGCATTTGACATAGTAGCACATCACAAAATAATTTTAAAAATTTAGACAACACAAAATTTGGTCATTCATAAAGTGACAAGTTTGAACAGTTGGAATTTTTTTTTGAAGGGATCTTGTCAACTTTGACAGAAGCCGGGAAGTGCAGTTTCCTGAGATTCCTTGTTTCGTGAAATTTAATGGTAATGATGATTTTGCTAAATAGTCTAAGCTGCTTCTGGTCTACTGACCATTTTTGAATGCTTTATTTCTATATTTCACCCATGGTAGGAAGCTGGCATAACAAGTGTCAGTGGTTGGTGATTGAACACATTATAATTAAGATTAGAGATTGGAATGTAGTTTTTAAGGGTGAATGCTCTTACCTGGTAGCAGAGTTTCAAAGCAAGTGGTGAATTCTCCTGATGTGTTCCACAACAGCTAACTTCTGGGAAAACCCCTCAGCTGTTAAACTACATCCAACACAAAGCTACTGGGTGGAAATTTTTGTTCTCTTAATACAGAAGATCAAGTTAGTCATAAATGATGGTATTGGCCTTGAAATCTGTGCGGCACGAACTTATAGAAACTCTCAACTGTTACTGATTTTGCACACAACTTGAGTCAGCAGCAGAGCTTGCCTGCAGCTCAGTGAGGAAAAACTGGAAAGAGACCTTATGATTTGCAGGAAATTCTTATCAGTGCCATTCCTCCAAGTTGTATATTTAAGAAACAGTTCTTACTCTTCTCTGACCTCCCTCCAAGATCCTTAACAAAATTAAGAAGTGCAATTGTGAAAGTCACAAACAAACCTTTAAATCTCATAGCTGAGAAGTCAAGAATTTAAAGAAGGGTAAAATGAAAGATGAATGGTACAGCCCTCAAAATCTGTGGATTGTTATGTCTTTTCATATAGTCACTAGTAACATTATTTGCTTAGTATTTCGATATACAATCTTATCTCTCTCCCGCCCACATTCTTGTAAAATATAACTTGCTGATCTTAATGTTATCTTCACATTTTTCACCTTGGGAAAGTTTTTTACAAAAAAATCTAAAAGTAAGCAGCACTTAAAAAAGAAAACAAACAAAAAGAACACCCAAACCTAAATAATTCTACCATTCTTAGTGCATTTTAAAACAACCTTTTGTATTTAACAGTTAAAAAGCTGACACCAAATTTTAGATATGTTTTTATGTTTAAAACCTAATAATGTGCCAGGTTTTCATAAAATAATATTATATATAAATGTAGGTGCAATATTTTTAGAATTCTGTTGTTTATCCTGTTCTTCTCAGCTAGATCAGGGTTATTCTGACATAATCAAGTGAAATAACTCTATTCTTATGTAAATGAAAGTAGAACAAGACTCATCAGCTCTCCACCCCCTACTTGACAAAATTATTCCCACAGAGGTTGTACAACATACATTATTAGTATGTTGCTTGGAAGAGTTTAACAGATGAGAATGGGATTTTATTTTCATCGCACTGCTGGCTTCTTTATGGATGTGCTGTCACATGTACCAAATGTAGGGATATGGATGTCTTTCCCCTATGATTAGATTGCATAACTGCCCACTCGTGTAGCTGTCCAGTGGCCCAAACATAGTTACTTCACCTTTGTTTCACTATGCTGACTTATATGATTGTCTGTAAGATAAATGTTTTATTGTCTACTATAAAAGGACTATATATGTGTGTGTGTGTGTGTGTGCGCATCTCTATATAAAAAGGATAGTATAGTCCTTAAGCCAGCTAGCCTCTTTGAGTTTACATAACAAGTACATATTCTAATAGATATCTTTCTTTCCTGCTTCACTCCTATTTTTTTCCCATGTTATACTGGTTGCTTTGGTAACAGTTCACATTTAAGGCTTGAACTTTGAATTCTTGACATGCCTGAACTTGTTTCCTACCTGAGGAAAAGCAAATATTCCTCTTTCAGTGCTTAGCTTTGCATAAACAGGTCTTTACTGTGACCTTTGCTTATAGATATTGTTATCCAGTCAGCTAGTTACATTGGAATGTGACAGAGCATACTGTTTCAAGCAGCAGACAGGTTTGAAATACATAAAAAATATACATTTCTTTTCCATAGGAAAGATTCCAGTTTCAATGAAAAATAATTATTTAGGTTCAGGGAAAGATGGTCAGGAGATATTTTCACACTTCTGCAGAATACTTTTAGGCCAACTTTTAAACTTTTAGCTGTCACTGTTCATTGTATCTGAAACTACAGCACTCCCACCCAACCCACCTTCCCAGTATAGAGCTGATAAGAGATTGTCAAGAAGCTGACAAACATAGTCAATGATTAAGAGTAAAATGGAACATTTGGGGTGTGCTTCAGTGCAAAGTGGTGTCCGTGAGTCAATTCAGATTTTTTTTTTACCTATATATTTTTAAGTTGCTCTTTCTCTGAGTTTCTTTTAAAAATCTTTAATTGCTTACTGTGTAGTTTAGTAGTCCTTGCCTTATTCCCTGCTAAGGTAAAAAAAATAACTTCTTTCCCCCACCATAAATAGATTCCCTCTGAGAATTCCCCTTTGGGCTGTGTTGTTCAGCTCCATTCCAAAATACAAGGCTATGTGCTAAATGTCATTGAATAGGATACATAGGAGGAACAAAACTATGATTAATTGTATGTGATAACATATTTGTTTTACTTCAAGCTAGCTGTATAGCTTGGAGTAGCAGAAGCCACAGCATGAATTCTAGCATATGGTAATCCAAGCACAAACTCTCTGTACATTCTTCTAAATAAATTACAGACAATGATAAAACCCACATTACAATCCCTTAATTACTAATGTTTGTGTGTTAGCTAAACCAAGCTAGAACATATACACTGCCATGTAATTGTACTATTATCTTAATTTTTATTTTGGATATGTCTTCTATTTAATAAAATTTGGCCAAGTTTGGAGAGGGCTGGTAGCATAATTTCTTGGGCAGTTTTGTTTGTTTAGTTGTGTTTTTTTTTAACAGAAGGTTTAAAGAGGCAATATATTTTTGTAGTTTGTTAATTTATTACATCAAAACAAAACATTTTTCTCCTCGATGTACAACCAGATTTCAAATTCAGAAAGAAAATAAAAACAACAGGAATTATTTGTTTCCAAATGTGCAGTTCCAATTCTCATTATAATTTTGAGATCCTTTTATAGCTGAGTTGTTAATCTGATCAAGTAAGGGTGATTCATCTCAGTCTAAGAGGCAAGCAAGTAATTGAATTTCCCTCCTGGGGTGCTCATTTCTTCATATATTGTGAAGAGGGCCTGTAACAACTAGAAAAATATTAGCATCTAAAGATGAAACAGATTAATCTTGCTCCTAAAAGTTAAAACTATCCTTTTGTCACTGAAAGGCATATTGCTGTTCTTTATGTTCTCTGGGGGATGATGACCGGTAAAGCTTGCTGTAATATATATTATGGTTGAATCAGTAGTTAAAAATAGAGTATTTAAAA
Source organism: Psilopsiagon aymara (assembly GCA_024733675.1). Taxonomy (NCBI): domain Eukaryota; kingdom Metazoa; phylum Chordata; class Aves; order Psittaciformes; family Psittacidae; genus Psilopsiagon; species Psilopsiagon aymara. Next base: position 9,120 of record JANRGW010021028.1, read on the forward strand.
CATCAAATGTTTTTATATTGTATTAATACAAATCAGCAGAATTTCCTTAGTCCACTAGGTTACTCCTGATATTGGAAAAGATAATGAATGTTAGAAGTCCAAATCAGGTATATCAGAATAAACCTTTCTCAAAGCCATTTGCAAATGGCTGTTGCAGTAGGTAAATAGTCATTGTACATCAGTGAGGTAAGATGGGTTTGTGATTTAGATATGGGCTGGGCAACAGTAAAGATTAGTAGAGAATAACTTTTAATTGTCTGCTCTGCATTTTGCCTTTTCTGGTGCTTGGAGATGCTCATGCTTCCACTTTATTTCTCCATGAGCTTAATTACTGTAACATATACAGTAAATACTGAGAACAGTTATAATGAGTTGATGGAATTAGTACCAGCAAGACTGTTATCTTCACTGTAAGTTTGACAAACCACTTTCATTTGCAGTGGCCATTCCTTTTATCTAAATAGTTGAGAAAGAATGCAGAGATAATTTTTGGTGAAGTGAAATACGAAGAAGTCGTGATTCAGATAAAATGCTTAGAGATGCAAGTAACGTTTTTATCTACTATGTATAATCCTTTAATACACCAAGCAATTAGAGAAAATATGGAATTCAGCACTGAAGATTATACTGCAAACACTTCTTTATAAATATTTAACAAAATTTTTCTAAGTACTTGTGTGAGTATGGAGTGTCTTGATCATATTATGTTCATGTGCATGTGTATACAGGAAATGCAGTGGAACTATTAACTGTGAAGTTAAGGAAATAAAGTCATTATGTTTATATTCAGTATTCTGATTCAAATAAATAACATGATTAGAAAATAATCTAGTACTTTCCTAATATTTTTGTTTCTTTAAGTGTAGATGGCTTTGAGATGAATTTGCTAAAATGGATTTTATACTTGGTATGTGACTTCATGCAAGCCATAGAATTACAGAATGACAATGGTTTTAAAGCACCTCTGGAGATCATATAATCTGATACCCCTGTGAAGAGCAACAACTCTTCATTCCCAGGAATGAGCCCAGTCAAGTTTTGGGTGTCTTCAAAAATGGAGACTTTACAACCTCTCTGGACAATCTGATGCAGAGCTTGAGCATCCTTACAGTAAAGAAGCTTTTTTCTCTTGTTTGAATGCATCTTGTAATTCAGTTTGTCCCCATGGTTTCTTGTCCTGTCACTGGGCATTTGTGAGAAAAGTCTGTGTCGCTCTCATTACACCCTCCCATCAGGTATTTATATGCATTAGTAAGTTTCCCACTTGAGTGTTTTCTTCAGGCTGAGCAATCACAGCTCTCTCCATCTCTCCTTGTATGTTAGGTGCTCAGTTCCTTGACTGTCTTTGTGAACTTCACTGGACTTGCTCCAGTATGTCCATGTCTCTCTTGTTTTGGGGAGCTCAGAACTGCGCCCAGTGCTCTACATATGTCACACCAGTGCTGAGCCAGAAGTGAAGAATCCTCTACTTCAACCTGCTGGCAGTAATCCTAATGCAGTCCAGGACACTGCTGATGTTCATACTATAATGTGTCAACTTAAATAAACCCAAGACTTGTATAATAGCAGTAAGAAAAAACTCAATTCCATTACTTCCTTCAGCTGTGAAAAAGCAAGACTATTTCAAGTGTACAAGGTGTCATGAATGTGAGTGGCTTACAAGTTTTATCTGCAAGAAGCATTTCCAAATTAGTGTGAATCAGTGACAGCTGAGTTAGGGCTAGAAACTGGTTTCTGTATTCACCATGAAAATGAGTATAGTTAGTAACTGTCATCTGTAAGAAGAAAATACATCTCAGTAAGATTGTCGGGCAATCACATAAAAGGTTGCATAGGCAACTCGCAGGATTTGTTACCTTGGCTTATGGTGAAGAACTTGCAAGCTGTTGATTTCTCTCTTCTTTCTGTATATGAGGGAAGTACTATACATTAGAGTATAGACATCCCTATCTACAAGGGCTGATAAAAGTAGAAAAATCACAGACATCAAAATATTCATGTAAGAGGTATGAAAGGGTATTGTGAAAGTGTCTGAACTACGATAAAACTATACTGCTTTACAGCTCAAATTGAGTGATTATTTTGATGTCCCCCAATTTTAGATTTGAAAGATTTAGATTTTGAAAGAAAAATGAACACTTTCAAGTTTCCCTCCTGACTCTGTGATTTTTCTACTTTTACCAGCCATTGTAGATAAAAAATTAAGTTAATGAATCAAATAGTTTTTGGCTAACGGAAGCAAGAGGGGAAGAGGGAATCCATAATCCATGCTACCTAGATCTTAACACTTGTAAGCAATGCCCCCAAAGCTTTAGAAAATATTAAAGGCATTTCAGGTTTTATGCAGTGTAAAAAAAAAAGGGGCAGTAGCCCTCTGGAGTTACTTGATTCTCTCCATCTGTATACAGAGTTTACAGCTGTTGGGTTTCTCCCTTAAAATGTAGTTCAATGATACAGTCAAACTGACTTGATGACTTGCTGCTGCCAAAAGAGAGCCCCTTTCCCTCCCTCATCATTTCCTATCTCATCTTAATACTAGTTTATAGCATGTTAAGTTGATTCAACTAACTGTCCTGACAGAAAGCTTTTTAGGCAAAGTGAGTGATAAGGGCATTGAGTTGGTTTAGCAGGCAGGTAGGGATGAGCAGCATGGAGACCACACAGCTAGGAATGGAAGAACCTGAGGAGGTGAGAGAAATGGAGCTTCCTGAGTGGAGGTCTTTGAGCTGTTGGATTGGTTCAGCTCAGTTTTCTAGTTATGCTGCTTTATGCTCAGTTCAGGTAGGGCTTCACAGACTGCCTGAGGTAACCTGAAACTGTGCTGCCTACCTAAGGCAAAGTCCCACCTCTTCTTTGCATCTGGCTGTAGCTGTTCTCCTTGTGCTGGCACTAGTGGTGGTGCACCCACGCACAAAGGCATGGGTTGCCCATATCTACAGCATCCCAGAATTAATCAGTTAAGCCCATCTTTCAAACATACTCTTGGGCTCTTCAGGCTAAGAAGATTAAATAGTTAAATGAATAAACAGCTCTCTAGCCCCCATTATAAATATGTTATTATGGATTTTACCTACTGGTGGCTTAGCAGCAGAGAAAACATGATTTATAAAATGTAATGAGTCCATTTAGTCTGTAGAATGGCATTCCAGCATCTATTTCCATTAGCATGTAGACAAATTTATCTTGAATTTTGAATATGCCATAAATATTGTACTTTTTAAATAATAATAATGTAAAATACAAAAAAGAGAAATAATAAATAAACCAGAAAAAATAAAAGATGAGAAATGACATATGCCATGGGTTCAGCAGTAGCAGTCATTTTTCTCCTTAGTAGCTTAAACCACAACAAAATACATATCTAATATGAGAAAAAATCTTAATCTGTACATAAGGAAAAAATATGTTACACATAGCATTGCAAACAAAATAGAATACATTATGTCTTATAATTTGTAATGTTCTAATAACTTTTATTAAATGTTTAATTTTAATTTTTCAACAAAGGAAACTTCTGATTATCTTTGGAATGTTGCATCCATGTTGGCAATGGACTTAGCTTGTAATTGAGGTAAGAAGTGATAAAAATATAGCTTAATTTGTCCTGTGTAAGGAACATCGTGCTTCAATTTCATTATCACTAAACCAAAAGTGGATTAAACATCACATGACACACGGTGGTGATTTGTGTGTTGTAGAACATATGCAGTTTGATTCTTGAAATGATGGGTCATGCACCTCTATGTTTTGTCTTTATAATCTTGTGAAACTTGTGCAATAGAAAGATCCAGCTGGCTAGGTCTTGTGTTCTGCCATGATAAATGGCATCCCTTTCATCAATTGTTTGATTATCAGGTTGAATGTGGGCCCCATGCAATGAATACATCATTGAAACAGTATCTCTTTTTGAGGCATCAAAACATTCAAGGAGTGATGAACCAGAAGTCATCAGGCAAACACTTCAGTGTTGGATTGAGTAAAGGCTACTGGAGAACTATAACATCACAGGATTTTTCAGAAGTTGGTTCATTGATTTTGTTTCTTCTTTTAAAAAGAAATAAAAAAGTGCATCTTTATGTTAAAAGGTCTTGTGAAGTCCAGAATGCTTATGTGTTCTGAATGGCTTTGAAACAGTTCGTAACTGTTGCTATTGTGCGTGTCAAAGTAGTCTCCATCTAGTACTGAGTCAGCAGCTTTCTAGTGCTGAGGATAAAGTCAAGAGTCCATACTCATAGGCTTGTGCCCTGGAAAAAGAAGGGCTTCTTCAGAAAGCAGCTGAGAGTACTCAACTTCTGATCTGAGTTTGTGCTGAGGAGGCCTTTCTCTCCTTGCAGGAACTTCAAGGGAAGTTAAAGAGACAGGTCTCCTAACCCAGACATCTTAACTTTGCTGCTCAAGTTAGGCTGTGCAAACAGCCCCCCAATTTGGTGGGGTTAGCCCTGTCTCAGACATCCACGTAATATGGGTTAAGGGAATCAGTGTTACATTTATCAAAGTATATTTTTATTTTAAAGAGAAGAATTCAGTAAGCAAGGAAAATGGTTAGTACAGAAGCTCTGAGAAGTCTCATTTTGCACAAACTACTGTTCTGGTGTGACCTCCTTTTCAGTCAGTAACTATCCATTACTGTTTCTGACTGCTGGGAGTAATCCAGAGATAATGTTGTAGTAAAACAAGAAATTGCAGCATGTTTGTTCAGACATGCAGTGTCTGTCAAGGTGCCAACTTACTCTTATATTTTACTATTCTTTTGCGTAACAAAGAAAATGTTGCCTCTGGAGATTTCTTTCTGAAGACATCTCTGTTTAGAGCCAATGCATGCAGATGCATGCCAAATTTCCTGTTTGTGTTTCCTCTTGGTGTTGCAGTTTTTTAATCTAATGTAATCTCATACTGTACCCCAAATCACTGTGCTTTACATTTTCATATGCAGTAGTAATGAGGTGTTTCTAGTTTCCCAAATAGTATAGTGATGAGCTATTTAATGGCTTAAGAGAGATGATTTTGATGAACAGAGGATCCAAAAATATTATGTCAGTGTTGCAGTTAACCAGAACATTTTTGCATGGAAATGAAATATAATCTTTTTGCACTTCTAGAGAAGGTGACATGGTAAGCTGACTTCTAAAACTATGTTGAACATTCAGGATGACTCTGGGCTGCATCAAAGGAGACCTAAAGCCTCTGTTCATAATGGATGCTGTATGTAAGTCACAGGAGGCTAATTATAAGGCAGGGTAATGACTGCAGAGAAGTACCTGAGCTGACTTTACCATCTGTACCAGGTACTACTAATAATGTAGCTACAACATTTTGGGATTCAGCTTGACTTGCAAAAGCAGTCTGCAATAGTAGGTGCAGCTGTTCACGCTGAGTTCTGAATTGTCACTGCCATATACATTTTTTAAGTAACTAGTTTAAAGCTAGGTTCCATGAACCTAAGTGCTGCAATTGCTTATTTGGATTGCAGGCACAATGGCAATGCACAATACCAACAGTTGGGAATTGTGCCACCCTCACTTTCTTTGTACTCAGAATAGTGTATATTGTAGAAGCTGCAGCTGCTCTGCAGCATGGGAGTGTTCTGCTCCAGTGGACCGACTGGTATATGAGAAAAGAAAAGGAAACTTTGTGAGGGCAAGCATCTGGACATTGATACGTTGACCTCTTTTCTGGTTAAAAGCTTACATTTTTGCTTTTAATCAAATGTATCTAAGTTTGCTGACACTACTTGTCACACCTTTTGTCCTTATGCTCTTCTTAAAGATAGTGGGAGGATTTCTGGAGTAATAACCACATTTGAAAAAAAACAAGTTTTGACTGTCATTTAATGAGGGAACAGGTGTGGTGGTTTAATATGTTACTAAATCCCCCTCTGCCAGAGGTAGCTGCCTTTTTAGAGTCAGCAAAATAGTATGTGTATGTTAGTAATGCCAGAGTTAGTCCAGCTCTGTAGCACAGCTAAAATGCTGAACTATGAATGGGTATTTTAGGGGAAGGTACACATACTTTGCTTCACTAATGCTGTCACAGGCCTGCCAATAATATAAGAAAGGGGTGGACAGCTGTGGGGGCAGTGTCTTAAAGCTAATACGGCAAGATTTGCCAGGGCTTGCCTGTCAGGTATGGACATGAGGTCAAGATTTGTATCAGAATGTACAGTATCATGCAACTCATTAATGACCTTTATTCGCTGCTCATTTGAAGTACATGTTGGTGTGTCTGGAATGTCCAAGTTTGTACCTGCTGCCTAGAAGCCTATCTGGATTGCATACAGACTTAAAACACCCCATTGACTGTCCAACTGTAATTGAATGCACCACCCTCTTAATTGCACTATTTCTGTATTTTTATTGCAATTATGGGTATTTGCATGTTAGTACAATGCAGATCATGAATGACATGTTATGAAAAGCAATTCTGTGTTTTAATAAGCACACACCAAGAATTTCAGTTTTTTAACTTGCTTTTAAAAATATTGAGTTGTTTAACAAAGTAAAGTAAGTTAAGGTTCACCTAGGGATGGGTTGTTCCCAAGTCTGCCTTCTTTTGGTCTCTGGGCTCTGCATACATTAAGATGGGTGGCTGCTTAACCAGATCAGTTCTCCAGACTGCCCTTTTGGTGGTGCTCTACCAAGTGATTGCAGTATTAGGCATCCCTGGTACAAATAATCCATAATAGTTATAAATTGCACATAATGAAATAGATCTAACTGGAGCTTTTTGAGAATCTGCCGTGAATGATATTTTGCACTAGTCTGCCAAGAGCTGTGGCTGATCAGATTGTTATCATCAATTAAAACATAGGTGCTCTGTATGGAGCTGGGGACTTGGGAAGTGTTTGCTCTTTGGCATATGCTGAGCCACTGAGCATGAGGCCTAGAGCTTTTGTTACTCAGTTGCAAGGGCAATTGCATACTGATTTCTATGGCCACTACAGAGGTTAGGAAAGTACTGTTGTCATCACATAGGCTGATTCCAAACAAGCAAAGAAAGTAAGGAATGCTTTGTGCTTCACATCTCTGGATGGCAGGAGGAAGAGAAGCTGCTGCAGTGGAGATCTGTGATGCTGCTAAAAACCTGGCCATTTAGATGCTTTTGGTTTTATGGGATTAGAAGAAATGATGGTAATTCATAAAAATTTAGAATCAGATCTCATTTCTTTTCCCGTCTCATGTCCGTATAATGAAGAAAAAAAATGTCCAGTAAGTTTTGTTTCAAATGAAATGTTATTGAAATTAGAAATGCTGCACTGAAATTATGAAATCATGTAAAAATAAAACCTGGGAATAGTGCAACCCCTCGCGAGACAGGTAGACTTCTTCATTGTCCTAGAAAGATAAATTATTTTTTTGTCTTCATGCCACTTGAATTCTGCCACTGAAGCAATTATCTTTGCTGGGCTTGTCAGCTCTGTGCCTCAGAAAGTGGAATTAACACTTGCTGTATAAGAAAATCTTGGTACTGATCTTCTGACTATGATTCTGTGATCTCTTTGTACTGGAGGTGCATGTGAAGTTTCACCAAAAAACCAGTGGCTCCTGAGTCATTCAGCTGGTTTTAAAAATGTTATCTGGTAACGGAGAACTTCAGAGAGGAATTCAGGATTAATTGTATAAGCAAACTCACAGTTTTTTGTGGGCAGAACTAATTGCTTCCACCTTGTGCTAAACTTGACCCGATGCCCTACAGTGTTGTTTGGCTATCTGCACATCATCCTCCCCAGCATTTCTCATGATTCCTTTGTTTTTATTTTTCCATTTTTTCTGGGATTTCCCAGGCCCCTTAACCTTAACCCTGGATAATACAGAGTTAAGTGTAATTCTGTATTGCTAGAACTGCACTTCAAAATTTACAAGGGAGAATACAATGCTGGTTTTACACAGCGCTAAGACTTAAAATTTTATGCCCTCTGATTTTAATCCTGGTGAAATAAATGTCAGAAAACTGGTCTTTTGTCACAAGAGTGTATACAGTTACATCCGTCCTTTGTAGGATAGGATTTTTTCAGTGATCCAATTAAGGAGGCATTTAAAAATGCTTTTTTCATTTTAATAGAAAACTGCTCCTACTTTAAAAAACTGAAATCCAATTGTGGTCATACAGACATGCATAAAAATATTCTATTGTAAACCTCTCCTCACCTCCTTCTGTCTTCACTTCAAAAGATGTTTATCTGTTGTGCTTGAGTTAAAAATAGAGGTTGAACTGCAGAACACTTAGTCTTTTTGTAGCAGTTCACATTGGTAAGAAAAATCCTCTATTCCCTTTTCACTGTCCTTGAGCCTACAACATCTTTAGACTGTCTTTCAAGGGCCTAATTTATTTCATCTAAGACACATTTGTTTTAGATACCTGTTTTGGGATGAGATGAATCCCTGCCTAAAGACAGAACTTTAAGGAACTGAAGCATGGTGTTTATCTGCAGATTTCTGCATTTGTTCTCACCCTTAAAATAGATATGCTACAACATCCTGGTGTATCCAAGAACAAAATTACTTGGGTTTTAGAATATGGCTAATGAATACCTCACAGAGACTAATAGCATTTATGCAAAACATATTTACATAGGTAAAAGATGATCCTTTTCAGATTTTCTTGGACTTGCTGAGCATGTGGAATTGGTTATTCAATCTAGTGCAATACAATGGGGGGAACCAAAAACCACCAAAAGTAATGATTGTAAAATTTAGTATAATATTCTTCAGACTGCTTGCAGTGCTGTGCCTCACTGACTAAACTGACAGGTGTCTTGGACTTTTATCATAAATTTGTGTAAATAAAAATCATGGAGTTGCCAATACTGTTACAATCTGTGGTAAAAAAAACCAAGGAGATCAGATATGAGGTTCTGCAGGCTGGAAAGCTGCAATTTGTTATCTAGGGGGGGGAAACAGAATTGCCATGAGAATCAGATGGGCTACTGGGAAGGGTTCAAGAAGGTGACCAAAATGGAGGGAGTTATGTGTAGAAGATCTGCAGAATGGTGGTTTACTGAATCTGGAGGGGAACTCAGATGGCACAGAGCCTCACCTTTATACTCCTGCACAGGACTGCCCTGAGGGACTGCACCAGGAATATAAGTGTTTGATTTATTCAGTGGAACTCTTAAGGGTTGTGATGAACATGGTTATGCCTTTTATTACTGGCAGGTCTTGTAAAGGAATTCTCATTTGTTTGTAATCCAGGAGTGGTTTGGGGAATTGTCGGAGGGTTAATACCTGCAAAGCTCCAAGGTATGTTAAGTGCTCACAACCCCTTCTCACAATCTAATACAGAGTTTGCCAATGGTGTGTGTCATATCACTTGATGGAGCATGCAAAGTCATGTGATAAAAGCTGGGCTGTGACACTAAGATGTTGCTGGAGAACATATGTTTTTGCAGTGCTCTGCTGATCACATCTCACTTGTAGGTTGTATATTTCTGGCTATATAGCAACTCCTCTCTTGCACTGACAAAACAAGCCAAACTTAGTTCTTGATTGCAGCTCACTTCTGGGACATGGTACTGTGAAGTGGACAAAGAGCTGGGGCACAGTACTGCAGGTGTGCAAGGTACAGGTTCAGCCTTGGGGATCGTGGAATGAGATTTACATGTATTTATTTGCTGTTCGTTTGATATGCGCTCATAATAAACCAACACCTCCCAAAACAGCTAGGAAGCTCCCAACAGCCTTCTGAAGTGAGGTTACAGTGAAAAGAGATTGTGCTGGTTTTGCACCATGTCTGGCACATTAACAGTATACTTTTGTATTGTCTGTCTCTCTCCCCATATTTTGTTTTGTTTGGTGTATATGTCTGTGGCCACCAGAAAGGGAACTTTAAACTTATAGCACTGTGCTGTGTTCAGAATTTAGTATGGCATGTTCACTATATTTAGGACAGAGTTTTAGGCAACTAGGTAAAATGAAGGAGATAAGCACCTAATTTTTATAAACCTGAGCATTGCCACCTTTTTTTTCTCAGAGTTACAAATGTCAAATGAATACTGTAAAGCACTGAAACAGAAATTACGTGACTGACAGATATTTTGTGGTTAAAACTATTTCACACATTTATTCTAGTGGATGTAGGTTAAACATAAAGCAAGCAGTGGTTCACTCTTTTTTTCCCCTGCTCTTTCTGGCATAAAGTACACAAACCTTGAAAGATAATTTTTAACCTAGGAGTTACCCATTCATTAGGAGAGTTGAAAGCAGGATACATTAAGTAGCTGTTTCCTGACCTCAGAGAGAACTGCCTGTGTGCTTTCAGATCTGTGACCAATAACTGGTCCTACCTAGGGGGAAGAAAAGAAGAAAGAAACTACACAGACTTACTGGAGGACCACTGAAGGGTGCTTTCAGAGTAATAGCTGGCTTCTGGCAATGCTCCTGTTCATGTGACATAGTTTGAAACACCATTTATGTTACCCAGGGTTGTCTCCTACCTCAAGCCTTTAAAAGGTCATTCTTGCAAAACAGGAATATCGATTAGTTAGTGTGCTGAATCTTTAATCTTAGTGTCTATGTTTCATCAAAAAAATGTATGTTAAAGGACTTTAGATGAATGAAAATGTGAGAAATGTGAGAGATTTAATTTTCTGAACTCTATTATCTACATGTATACCAAACTGCTAATAGCAAACTTTGCCCTTAAGTTACATTACTTAAATACTTTTCCTGTGAGTTAGAACTCTAATTGTCTTTAGTATGGATCTTCCCTATATATAAAATCTGCTAAATCTGTCATGTTAATGCTTTTAGCTTGAGATGGCTGCCTTGGCAGGGGAGTCCATTCTAACTCCATTTAGTGCAGCTCATCAGCTACTAATATAATGCTTTTGTTCTGGAGAATCATTCCAGAGCAGCTTTGGTTTTGTCCATTTTCACTTAGATTAAACTGACTTGAATAAGTGAATTCAGTTATAATGTAAATGCTATGTAAAGGGAGAAAATAATCTTAACAAGTGTAAGGAAGGATGCTTCTGGAAGGTTTAATATGTTATTTTAAAAGGAATGTTTGATCAGTCCTTTGAGTACATTCACTGAATGCTGCCCCCCGAAGCTAAGAAACTCCAAGGTGAGCAGAAATCAGAGCATCTGACAAATCTTAGCTTCTTTCCTTCATGTAATTTGTTTGTATTTTACTCTTCAAGTAGCTTGGTTGGCAAAAAAACTTGTATTTTTTTTGCATCCTATCTGTATAACTTTTTCAATTGCCCTGGTGTTATTTCTCAGTTTCTTCTGCTGTAGTGAAAATGCCAGGGTGAAGGCTGTGAACAGCTTTAGTTCGCACTAGAGATAATGAGCTCATAGAGAAGTATTGAGAATTGGCATTCTACCTCCTTGGCAGTGTATCATTATCATCACTCCTGAATTGATGGAGAGCAGGAATCAAGAGGGGCTTATATCTTATGTTCCAGCAGCTCTTCAAGGGCAGTCAGCTGGCTAGGGTGTTACTGTCTTTCTGCATCCTTGTAAAATAGAGGCTGAACTGAGCCAGGGGTTGCACCATGTCTGTACTATGACTGAGAGCCGGCTGTGCTCTTTTAGTCTTGGACTGGCAAGGAAGAAGAGAGCAGGTCTGCTGCAATAAACAAAGTTGAGAGGAACTGTGTTGTGGTGACAAGAAGCAGTTTTTGTGCCAGAGTCACACAAGGACCAGGTATCCTGATGACACTTTGAATAAATAAGCTATTTGGGGACTTTAATGCTGGTAGGAAGTGTGTGCTATGAAACATGTGCTGGGAATTATGGTGAAAATTGAGTTTGGGGTGGAAGACTGGCTAGTGATGTCTAATTAGTTCAGCAGGTGAGGGCTTGGAAGAAAAAGAAACATGCAAGTGTGCTCTAAAACTGCCAGATAAGAGCGCAGTTTAGCTTGTACACATTTGGCAGATTAGAGATGGAAGTAAAGATGAAAGCATTCATGTAGGAGGACAACCACAAACATTTTAGAAAGATTTCATGCTCACAGAAAGGAAGTTAGGACTAAAAGAAAGCAAAGTTAGAAAGCTGCTATAGTAGGGAAATCTTTACCTGCAGTACACTCCAAATACATCTCAGCATATGTATCTACTTTGCATTTCTGTTCTATGGGAGAAAACAAGCTACATAGTCAGAATAAGCATCTGCAGCAGAGGTAATGATTCTCAATGGATCCTTATTTTCCTTGCTGTTTTAACCTCCTCTTTCTGAGGCTAGAGGTACATTGTACCTAGAATGTTCAGGAATGGAAAATGTTGGAATGAGCTTCCCTACAGGTGACTTAGTGCCTTTCTGGTTAGCCAGTAGATGTCATTGGAAGACTGAGCCTCTTTGTCCAGGACCTGTGTAGCACTCTTCCCTAATCCTTCACATCCTTGCCAGCTCATGACTGGCAGAAACTACATTGCAGCACTAGAGTGTGTATTTTATGGCTGGCAGCACATTTGGGCTAACAAAGTGGTTCAAGGTCATCATACAGAGGAAGTGCCACTTGCTTAAACACCTTTCCAATGAACCAATTCTTCTTGAGCTCTGCTGGCAGAACTTAAGAAGTGTTTGAAAGACTTTTCAAAAGAGGAAGGTAACAATCATCCTCATATGAATTAGGAAATAGCAGGGACAATGTACTCAGTAACATAAAAGTGTGCTAGTGCCTTATAAGCAAGGCTGCAAATATTCCGTACACCTTCAGCTGCAGAATCTAGCCTGTATATTATGTTCCAGAATGGAAGGGTATGATCTGCAAAAGCATCCAGTATTAAACTAATTCTGTCTTTGCTGAGTAGGAAAGGAAATTTAGCAACTGATCTTATCAGGAAGTGTCCTGGGATCAGGGAGAAAGCAGGATTTAAAAAAAAAAAAAAAATAAATCTTTTTCTGAATTTTTAATTTTAAGAATGCATCCATATCACCAAGAAAAGTGTTCTGAGTTGCCTAAATGTATGTGTCTTATAATAGTGCAAGTAGGGTAGAGCCAACAGGTAGTCATCTGGCCTCTAGTTGCCCCTTCACAACAACGCCGTTTTTCCATAGGTCCTAAATGATACCTGCCAATCTGCGCTGACATCTGGTTTCCATAATCATCTTAAATTGCACTAGATGCCAGTGCTTACCACATCGATATGGTATTTTTTTATTCTGAAATCCGTAAGCATGCTGTAGCAGTTAGCATATGTCTGACCTTGCCCATGTATGCATCTCAGTAAATTAACACTGAGGCCCTCTCAGACAATCATCACAGAAGCAGCCGTGGGGGTTTAAGATATCATTGTCCTTCAGCTGTTCATTACTAAACCTCTGCTGAGGGCTGCACCCTCTCACAGAAGAGATAACAGAATGCCATCTTTCTCTGTTTCAGCAAAATGCTACCTGAGTTATTTTAACTTGCTGATGAGGGGGTTTAAACTAAGCTGGCTAGTTTAAACAGATGAGAGAGGTTCATGAGATCTATTCCTTTCCATTGCTAGAGGGATGACAGCTTCCAGCAGAGAAGAAACAAACAGCCAAAGTACAGTAGCTTATAATACCATTTAATTAATTTCTTTAGTTAATTACTTGCTGCAGCCTAAACCTGTATATAACAATTTTGATAGCTGCAGTGATAGAGCTAATCTCCTTCATATGCTCGCTCCAGTAATTTACAGTGTGGCCCCCATCCAAGACTAACTAGACACCAAAATCTCTGGCTTGCCATTTGCTCATCTCAGGATTCCCAGCTGCTCCTGTCTGATAAATGCATGTACACTGGAGTGTTACTTCAGTGCCCTGAAACCAGAAATGCAGATGCAACATTAAATCCTTCGCATTTTGCATCATAGCTGTATAAGACAGGAATTGTATTGATTCTCACCAGAGCTTGCTTGAGCTCAGGAAACTCTCCAAGACTTTTGACATGTGGCTGCATCTGGTGTGGAAGTTCCCTCTGCTGTAGTAATTATGGACCTGCCTACAGCATTTCAGTTCAGTTTCCTTTAGAGTGTGTGGTGTTTTGCTTACTGACGTTTGTCCATAACAAGTCCCATGGAGAGCTGCCAGAGATATTCTGGCTCAGAGAAAGAGAGAAACCCCTCTGATAGCTTTCTGGCATGAATGCTTGGCCAGCTTTGCCAGCATAGGAATTTCCTTCTCTCCATGTTCATTTTTTACTCCTCTGCTCTGTGGTGCCAGTCTTTCCCTTCACAAGAGGGCAAGGACGTAAAGGCTCAGACAGTCTGCAGCAGCGAGGTGACTACTTGTGTACTACCACTGTTATTTGAGGCATCCGAGAATGGTCTAAGACAGTGCTGCACAAAGAACAACTTAGCAAGAGGAAGCAAAGTATCCTGGTAGGAGGAAAGTATCAGTGGCAAAGGAGAACTCGTAGCAGTAGAGAGTACAGCTTGTATAAATACTGCGATAAACCGGGAACTTACTGGTTGCTGTAAATGGCTTTCATGGTGCTCTTTCTTCCACATCTTTTGTCTGCTTGATAATGAGCTACTGGTGATAATTCTTTCTCCTGTATGAAAACAAAGCGTTTGTGTCATAACCCCTCTGTATTTTTTTGCAAGGACTTTGTTTTCATTACTAGATCATAAAGAGACCAATTTTGACCTAATTACTGAAAGTTTGCAAAGTCCATATTGTTTTTAGTGTCTGAGTTGAGTATTTGATACTGAACATACAAATACAGGCAATGAATCTCTTTCAAGTGCAGGTTATTGCTATTGAAGCTGTCACTTTGAGAAATGTAATAAGATTACAAGGCCAATTGTTGACACATGCTTTGTTAAATGGAAGCATGCATGACACAGTAAAGCGTCCAGCATGAAGTTTTGTTGTCAGTTTCTTCAGTGTGTAAAACTGCTTCATGACCATTTTGCAAGACATAGTATTTGCATACAGCATTTGGTTTCACTTATCAACCAAATCAAGTCAGCTGGCCTCTTTCCTTCCATTATTTTATGCCTGCAGTTGGATAAGGAGTACACACATCTTTCTTGTTGTAAAATCATGCAACTATCAGCACAAGACAACTTTGAGTGTGGAACTGAGACTGCATTTTAGGATCTTTTTTCTGGCAGAGGATTAATGCAATGATCTACTATTAAATAGGGATGGTTATCTGAAAGTTTTACAGATTACATGATTTTGAAAACCCATCAAGAGCATTAAAAGGATTTGCATCTGAATATATGGTATTCAGCTGACTTGAAATAAGAGTGGAAGAATTGTTAAACCTACAGAAATGTATACTAGACTAGGAAAGAGTTTTAAAACCACAGAGGCCTAATATAAAGCTCATGAAGAAATTTGCAGGACTTCATTCTTAAAAACTGAGTATATTGGTAGCTCTCTGTGCTGTCAGTAGTAATTTATATTCAGATTTTTTGTTCATTGAGAATCAAAGTTAACATTTATGGGGTTATTGTAAAGTTGTTAGGTATAGGAAGATGGCTTGATGGATAAACTGTCAACTTCATTTACTTAAGATGTGAGCTTTTGGAAATGATAAAGAGAATGTGTTCCTGATAAAGCACAGAGCAGAGAAACAGTCCTACAGAACACGTTGGGACATGAGTGATGGTGTGGCTATTCTCTTCGCTGTTGGTTCTTACTGCACTCCCCCTACACCCTTCAATAGTATCCAAACACCTTTCAGTAGTACATGAACAAACATGATTAGCATCTGTCACAAAATATTCTTTCTTTCATCCTCTCCTTGGGGCAGAATTGTGTGTGCAGTGTAACCTAGCCCTTTTTTTTTTTTTTTTTTTAATGTGTATGTTACATGTTTGCTAAAGAGAAATCATAGGTGTATGCTCTGACTCAGATTGGTAGATTAGTGGTGGTTCTTCATTCCCAGGGGAGTTAATTGCATAACCTCAGCCTAGCTCCTAAGCAAGCTGTGCTTCCTGCTCAAACAAGCTTTGCCTTCAGGAGAAAAAAAATAAAGATCTATTATGCCTGAGGAGTATTGAGTTGAACTGGAGCTTTAAGCAGTGTTTTAAATATGCTCAGTCCAGAATAATGAGCCCCTTGAAGGTCTGGGGTTTTTTTTGGTTTAAACTTGAGTCAGAGTTCAATACAAAGTAATTTAAAAGAGTGTTTAGCAGAAGACTGGACAAGCTCCTTTAAGTCTCTGTTGGTCAGATGGATGGGAGGTTTGCTATTATTTGGCATTCCCTGTGGGTTGAAGGCCAAGTGTTAAAGATGGATCACATCACTGTGACCATTAGAAAACTGACAACACCAAGTATAACCATTTTTTCTGTAACTGCAGATAAAAGCAATGCCTTGCTGTCATGGTTTAAGCCGTATATCAGCCACGCAGTTTGTTCACTCACTTCCCCCTTTTTCTTCCCTCTGCTCCTGGAGGGATGGGAAGGAGAATCGAA
>JANRGW010021030.1:0-27070 GCA_024733675.1 Psilopsiagon aymara
GACACCTGACCCAAACTGACCAAAGAGGTATTCCATACCACAGCACGTCATGCCCAGGGTGTAAAAACAGAGGGCAGTGACTCAGAAATGTTGGGTTCACTGTTGGGCTGGGCTTGGTATCAGATGGTAAGCGGTTGTATTCTCTTCCCTTGTATTTCCCTTGTCATTATTATTATTGGTGGTAGCAGTAGTGGGTTTGTGTTATACTTTAGTTACTGGACTGTTCTTATCTCAACCTGTGGGAGCTTCATACTTTCAATTCTCTTCCCCATCCCCCCAGGAGCAAAGGGAAGAAAGAGGAGGGATGGGGTGAATAAACTGAGTGACAACAACTTTTTGAGCAGGTGTAGCCCATCTATCTGACAAGTTAAAAAGTAAATTAAAAAGTATGTTTGAATAAAGAATATTCATCTGTTCATATATAGTATAGATTATATATATGCATGTATATCAAACAATTGACATTTAATTTCTTTCTACCATCTGAAAACAATATTGGTTTATTCTCCTGGTTTTGTAATACAGGTATGTTGTGTAAATGGAAAGCTGCCCTATTTCTATTAAAGATTCAAAGTATTCAATGAGTAGAGGAACTGCAGGAATATAGCTCAATTTAAGATCCGTAATTTGTGTAAATAAATGTCTAATATTAAAGAATCACCACAATTGGAAATTAACAATGTTCAATTTTTCATGATACTTATCAAAGAAAAAAAGCGTTTGTGCTCATTAAAAATATTCTAAAAATAACAAGGTTCAGTTTCTCCTATGGGGTCATATGAATTTTTTATCTATCATTTTAAAGTTAGGATAGTGCCATATACATGGTTTTTTGTGCATACATGAACTGAATTTAAACTTTACTGTTAAATTATTAACCACAGTTTTAGTATGCTCTTAGGTGAGCAAATTAAGAAATCTTGGACTGTAGGAGATGTAGAAAGTGCCTGTATCAAGGGAACTGGTGATAAAATTGCCTGGCATTATCTAGGAGTAGGCACTTCAGATATCTTTGCAACAAGAAAAAAATGTGGTGCCTGATTCTAACCCTAGCTTTTGGGGGCTTTTGGTCAGTTCACTGACTGAATGATTAATGCTGGTACATTACAGCAAGCAATGATATTCCTCACGATAGACTTCCATCAAAACTAAGTGGGTTGCACAATAAACAGGAACTGCTGTGAGATTAAAGTCTCTATCACTTAGGTATCTAAATATCAGACTGTCCTTAAATATCAGTTTCCCATGGTGAGATTCTGGTGGAGTTTTAGACAAATAACTTTTTACGTCTACATTTGAGCTGTTTCCTTTAGGCTGTCCTTACAATCAACGGAGAGGACTAAGTGTTCTTAAGGGCAGTTCAGCTGTCCTATTTTAAATGCTTATCTAAGCGTCTCTGGAGATGTCTATTTTCTTCCACTGACCATAGAGTGACTGCATCAGGACTAGACATCATACTTATAAGTAAAAAAGTTGAAGCAGAGGTATCCATCCTCAGTGATGAAGGTAAACTTATACTGAGTCTTGACCCCATTAGCAGACTTATTATTCTTTGGCCACAGAATGTTGTTGTCTCCAGTTCCTGGGTAAGTAAGTGTTTTTCCTTTCTGAGTGTTTGATCACCTGCCTATAGCAAATTTTGCGCAGGATTATAAAAAGTTTTGTTTAAATCATCTGCCATGTCCCTCCTGTAAAAGAGGCTGCATGATATTCTCAGTGTGTACATCTTTTTCTCTTTTTTTCCATCAAACCTGAATGATTGTGTCTTCACTCTCTGAAGTTCAGATGAGGTCAGTATCTGCATTTAAATACATATCAATGAAAAAAGAAGAAAAGGTCAGTGGTTCACAACTGCAAATGTAAGGTGGGGTATTTATTCTCCCTTAACAATGGATTTCTTACTCTTTGCTTGAAAGATCCTTAATTTGTGCCAAATGTTGTGGCCTCTATTCACACAACTTGAAATTAACATGAAAAGCAAGGAATATGTTTTTTTTTTTTTAAAGTAGGCATTTGAAGTCATTTGAAAGTTGCTGTATGAAGCCAAGACTTTATGCCCTCTAGAGTGAACCATTGGAAACATTTTTAAATAAGGATACCTGCCACGATCATGTGAGTTAGTAATGCTAGCAACAAAGTCAAAATATATAAGAATAATAAAAATACTAAAGAATATTATTTAAGTCATTGTATTCCAGAAGAAACTTTGTCTAATCTTTCTACTTCACCTAATAAAGCATTTAATATTGACAATACTTACTAAAATAATTAGCTTTATTTGTCTACCATTAAGTTCAGAGGTAGGATAACATCAATAATAACATTATTTGTAGAAAATTAAATAGGCAGGTTAATTATACAGCTCTGCTTAACAAAAACCTAACTCTGTTGCCCTATTGCCTTTAGCATTGACATAATATAGTATGGTATAATGATTACAGTTTTTAAGGGGAAATAACCAGTGTGTTTGTCTCACCATCCTTATTATTTAAATTATCATATATTATATAATTATCTTCAATGTAACCATCTTATCTCATGGAAGATCTGTGGGAAGGGAAAATAACTTAAATCTAATGACTTTTCTGGCACAATCGGTCCTTCATTCTGTACCCTTTTATGTGAATGAGAATACTGATACTGATTTGAAAGGGGGAGACTGGAAATGCATAAGTAACACTGCTCCACATCACCCAGATACTACAGAGTAAGTACCTTTCCAGTCATCTGATATCCAGATTCTATTCCCAGAAACATATCTGGATCTCTGCTAAACGTCTAACTCATCTTGCCGATCTCTACTCAGGCTTTTTCAGAGGACCAGGTTATTTTCTTTTGCTTTCTTCTAGTTCTTCAAACTTATTCCCTCCTCCCACAGCTTTGCACTTCTCTGTCCCAATTCTCTTTGTAGGTGCAATTTCATAGGCAAATGTCACCATGTCACAAGACTCTCTTTGCCCTCCAGCACAGCTACTAATTGAAACTTATTATGCTAGCAAATTTCACTACAAAGTCACTTGTGCTGTGAACCCAATAACAAGATCAGAGAGCAGAGGGAAGGAAGAATCTTTGTGAGAAGGAGAGAAGCTAGCATGGGAGTGGGAAAAGAATCCAGAAAGCTGGAAGCCCTCCAGGTCTTATATCTCTGGAATGATGCTTGCTTATTTGATAGCCTGCCGTGGGCTCCTGCAAATAAGTTAAGCCATGACATGCGCAGCTGAGAAGAAAGGATGGGTGGCAGTTGCTCCTTCTGCCAGCCAGAGAATTTCATGGCAGACGGGACTATTGTCATTTGCATAGCATGGTCCTTTGTGTGACATAGGACCCCTAGGTTTTAGATTTGTAAGAGTTCACACTTTTGACTTAAAATGAAGAATTTATCACAGCCCTATCCAAGCTGCTCTAGGAGAGCCAGTGGCTTTTCCAGGCAGCCACACAAATGATCATACTGTCTATTAGATCCGCTGTATCTGAGAGAAGAAACAGCAGCTCAGGAGTAATGCCAGAAACAAAGGAGGATACCAGTATCTTTTTCAGCAGCTTCCCCCATTTTACTGAAAAAGAGCCTTCCCTCAGTCCCAGGCACCTGCCGCCATTCACAAGCCCTTCCGTCAGCACCCTAAGAATTCATCCTGTTCCCTGTAATAAGCCGAAAAGAGTTGCACAGGCTATGCCTTTTCTCAGGTTTCCTTGAGAGAAGATATGTTGCCTTATCACCTGATGTTTATGATTTTGTGTAACTGAACTGAAAATATGCAAATTATCTTATTAGCTAATGCCAAATATGGAACTACAAAAAGCTCAACAAATAATTCATCTACTCCTGGCCACAGATTTGGCAAGACTGTAAATTATTTCACTCTGGGGCTATATAGACATAAGGAAAAGTACTGTAGTGAAGTCTGAGTCATTCTCCAACACAGAGAAATGAATGTGCATCTACTTTGGGAAAACACAGATGACTGAGGACAAATGATGGATTGATTAAAAAGCATATGTTTCTGATGAAATCTGTAATATAATGTCATAAGTAAGTTTTACTACAGTCGGTGACTAATTGAAGCCCCTTCAGTACATAAATATCTGCGTCATGTGTGAACCAGAAGACCTATATTTGTCTGTCTTCTAACCTTGAAATTAAGTTGGCATCAAGCTGGATCATGGGCAGTGATTAGCCACAATGTGAATAAGCTTGCAGCAATGTTTCTGATTGAAGATAGATTCTCAAATCCATCCAAAAGCCACATGCAGTGATGTCACCTTGAACACTGACAGGGTGAGTTTTTGTTGAGTCTTTCACATTTGAAGTCGAGGGTTGGAAGTCCCGTATTCTGGATGCACCCAAGGAACAGAAGATTGTTTAAGTGAAAGCAGCAGGAGAGGATGAAAGAGTCTGACTGAGCAGAGTATTCCACGTGTCAGTAAAAGGGAGCTGGTGCAGCCTGAAATAAGGAATTTCAGAGCCCTCTCTAGCATGATGCACCCCACTCCACAGGTTTACAGAAGGACACCTGATAACCAGTTTCTACAATACTTAGGAAAATATCCCTTGGCAGGATATAAAACATGAAATATGACAGTCTTTACAGCACTCTTTTGCATTTTGAGGCCCTAGTTTATACTGGAGGATGAAGGGGGTTATTGCCTGCTTGGTAGCGCAATCAGTAGCCTACAAGCATTCAATATTAAAGCTGTACGTACAGGACTGAGATGAACTTGCAGATTTGTTTTTCAACGCAACAATGACTTAAACAGCTGCTACAAAATCCGATTGAGAATTGCAACTGTTGTGTTCAGGATGTTGTAATCGGTTCCTTTTTCCAAAACTTTTTCTGAGTACTGCCTGACAGCAACAGGGCTATGTGGCAGACCCTCAAAGAAGAGGTGATTGCTGTATTTTGTGGCATGAGAACCACAAGAATGCGAAAAATGACAATTGGGAGTCTTTCATGTTTGTGCTCTTATGGATTCTGTGAAGTTAATGGTACTACTTGGAGTGTAAGATTAGTGAAAGCTCCCTTAAGATAGCACATTAATGTAATGGATTGTTTTCCATGTCTGTTTAATTTTAGCAAATTGTTCGGTTGCCTCAATATTGTAAAGTTTAAGGAAATCCAGCTGTCAATTCCTATTAGACTGGCCTTAGTTTTATATTGTTAATTCAGTTGTCTTTCACACTCTAGCTGCTAAACCTAAAGAACTCTTTACAAAGGCAGATTTATGATGGATGCCATCTGGCCTGATAGAAGGAAACAGATATTGATTTTTAATATTTTCTCCAAACTTGTTTACTCTAGGATAATACAGCAGCTGTGTGGCGGCTTGTCTCAGAGTGGAAAGGATTATTACCAGTGCCTTTTGATGAGATAAATTACCTAGAATGACTTGAATGGCTAAAGGGTATACTTTGATGTTATGTCGCTTCATTTACCCTTATGACTAAATGATTATTGATTTTATATTTTTAAGCTCTTGAAACGTGAAAATAAGTTGGTAGAGAAGCCTAGCTGTGTTAGTTTTATTAATTTATTTCTGCAGGGCATAATTCACTTTGGACCAGGTTGTGAAGGTTTTGGGTTCATGACCGACTCCAGATACAGTTGCAAAGAAATGGCTTATTTATATAGTCATTGCAAGTAGTTCCAAAATCAATACAGTCTGGGATTGGATGATTAAACTTAGTCCCTTTGTGGGATTCATTCCTGTAGCTACCTCTGAAATGATCTTGACTGAAGCAGATTCATGTGATCCAGTCTACAAATAGCAAGTTTGTTCAAGTTGAAATACTATTTTTTGCTCATCATTTTTTTATCTACTGTGTTCACTCAGTGACATTTTAACAACCAGAAATAAAGCAGTTGATTGACTACTTCAATGAAATCACTAATCTGCATTCAAAGAGTTGCCTCCAAAGACTACTTAGATTTTCCATGGATAGATTTAACTACTGCTTTGATCAGTTAGTCCCAGTATGCAGTGGATTTAGGTCTCTGTACTTATGTAGGCAGCAGGAATCCGAGGTGTAAACTAAACCTTTAAATAGTCTTCACAGTTCAAAACAGCTATTTGCCTTCTGTGTACAGCAGACACCTACATATTTCTGTGAATTATTGCCTTTTCTATCATCATTTAACATGTTGGTGCTATTTAATGTTTGTCTGAAATGTGACTCTGTTGTCAGTCTATTGAAGTATTCAGTAGACACTGGAGCAAGTGCAGAAATGTGCTTGAAAAAAAAAATTCTCTCTCTCCAGTTTCCCACAGTGACTATTTATATATGAACTTTGCTTGGTGCCTTTTTATACCTAAAACAGCAATACTTTTAATCTTAATTTCTTCTGGAAAGGTTCAGCAACCAAAATGCTGCATTATCTTATTTAGTCTCAAAAGATGTGGTTCAAAATCCTGACATTTCATTTATATAGACCGTGAGCAAATTATAAATAGTATTGCTAAGAGTATTTCAGATGTCTAAAAGGAACTGAAGGCTATAAGCTTTAACAGAAGCTATGACTCTAACAAAGTTTATTACTTGGAAGAGTTAGCAGTGCATGAACCTGTACAGGACTGTCTAAACTAAAGAATAATATTTCATTATTTAAGCGTACATATCTATCCATCTTCTGTACAGGCTATTAACCATATGTTTGTCTCTTGTTCAGATGTAACTAAATGTGTTGTGTGGGTTTTTTGAAAAATACACATTTCACCTGAAACTATGTGTTTCTAAAACAGAGAAATCTTTTTAAATGTAAGGTTTATATAGATAATATTTTTCACTTTATATCTGTATGTGTGTGTATTGTCAGTAAGGAATATTATTCCCCCAAAGAATCTTTTATAGCTATAAACCTTGGCAGCATATTTTACAGAGTCAAAAAAGGTGTAAAACACTTTTCCTTACTTTAGCCACACAATATGTATAATTAATGTGTAGTAAATTATATGGCCCAGTTTAAGGCTTGTTTAAATGCATAGAATTTGAAGTCTAATGCAGGAATAAAATAACTTTTGGATCAGTGTAATGTAATATGTTGATCCATTTTACAGGGTGGTGGTGATTATTTAATTAATCACCTTTTGACAATTATTCACACTGGTCCAAATCAAGGTCTCCATTAAAACCGAAGAATAGCTTCATTACAAATGACCCATAAAAGTGTCAAGTGCTGGCAGTGAAGACAAGTAATTTCCTTTCCCTTTAAAACCATTAGATCAAATGATGGGGGTGGGGAAGGTGATGAAGTGCGTAATAGTGTGATTACAAAGAAAAGCTTAAACAGTAAATTTGACAGCCATGTTAGAGTGGATAGAAGATAAGGGTTATAAACTGTTGGTTCTATAGCTCCAAAATCTTTTAATTTTTTTAGAACACAAGAATGAATGGATTATGTTTTTAAGAATTTTTTATCCTCTTTTGGTGTTTACTTATAAACTCAGATTTGAAAATTTTCTAATTCAAAGACATGGAGATATAAAATAAACACTGTATTGCCTTCTAAATGTTGCTTAGAATAGTAGTTAATTGAGACAAAATTGTTTTACTGCTATGCAGCTATTTTCAAAGCCTGCTTATCAATAGGATCTTTTCTACTGATGAGAATAGCAGCAGGGCCTTTATGTCAGTGTCGTTATAGTGAGCAATTTCTTTTACGTCTGGAAAGTACCAAGAACTACCAATTGATTTTCTGAACATTTAAAACTGCATTCATCTTTGATTAAAGGTAAATGTTCTACCTTCTGCTGAAAGTCCTTGTTCTTGCCTTGCCAAAACATGTGAAATGGTTTCAATTCTCAACTTCAAGACCACTAAATTTTCTCTACAAACACATTAATTTTTGCACCTTTCCAATAAAAATATAATTCTTTCTGTTCAATATTAAAACCTGCCAAATATTCACAGGCTAAAATTATACAGGAATATTGCTTCAGAAAATATAACAATAATAAAGTGTCACATTCAGAGGGGCTGAACTGAAAAAAAGCATTATTCATAAATGTGTGCTCTGATTTTTGAACACACATTTAATAGCTATTGTAGACTTTGTTGTCATTTTGTTTGGTTGTGCTACTTAAGATTGTGGAATACAGCTTTGCAAAATTCCATATAGTGACCTTACCTCTACACACTGGCTTCAATTTGTAAGACCTAACAGGTGGTGGTTATTAGCTCAGCTATCATCACAAAGAGATGTTAAAATAATACTTTCACTTGAAGGTTCTGGGTAATCTTGCTAGCATAGATTCCACTTACTACAGAAGATGAATATATATTCACTAGTTTTTCAAAAGTGCAGCAAATATTGACCAGTCCCAGAGACATATTTGTTAAATCTACTTGTCATTCTTTCTTTGATCTTCATTTGTTTTAAAACCTTGCACCTAAGTTTGGACTAGTTATTGTAAAAATCCCAAAAGTTCAAGTACTGCTTCTAAAAACTAATGGCTATTGACTTTCATTAGGATTTCTGTGATGTTATCTAACCCTGTAAAGACATTTGCGGTATGCAGTTTACATTGTATCTAGTGATTGTATAATCATTATTGATTTTCCTTGTGTGTAGTACCTATGTCAAACAACCTAATATATTTAAATGGTGATTATTTCACCAATATATCTATTATTAGATAAGATCAAAGCCAGTTAAATGTGTAGCAGATAGTATGATAAGATGATATAATGTGTTTTTGTGCCAAGTACCTATGCCCTTTTGTGCATAAAACTGCAATTCATAGTCTTTAATGATTAACTCTCTGAAGCATGTTGTGATTTCTCTCCTGTCATAGAATAAAGTACAACAGACGGAATAAAGGAAACCCATTTTCTAAGCAAAAGGCCTAGGAGTTGTGTAAATATAATACAATTAGATTAATTGCTTTTCAAAAAACGTGGGAAATGACTCTATATATTCCATTCATTTATTGTTTTCCTACCAGTACTTCTGAAGAAAACTAGAAATATATTTACAAAGCTGTGTGATTTCCCAAAGGATATAATTGCTGTTAATCCCATGGGTATGGATTAACAGAATAACTCGGCCCATAACAGCAAGTGATTTCTCAGGCTAATCTCATGAACAGAATGGTTATTGTATTTTATTAGTGATCAAACAGTATTCTACTTAGACTGTAGTAGAGAAGCAGCACATCTAATGCATTCATTAAATGAATATCAAAGAATGTTGTACTTTACTTGTGGAGTTTCTCTGCATTTATTAATGTAATTTTATTAAAATAAGTTTCTGTTCAGTAATTAAAAGCTGTGCTATACATTTAATGCAATTTTTAAAAAAATATGTAAATATACCTACAGTATTGAAGTGAAAGCACAAGCCCAGGTTTTTCGTTCTTTCTTGTTACGGTTACAATGCTTATCAATTTCTGTGTTGCTCCAAAAGCAGATGCTGCATTTGAAAATATAACAGCTGTACATACAACATGTACACTTGAATGTGTGAATGTATTTTTTTTTTAGCAAAACTGAAAGCCTTATTGCAATTTTTAACTAGTTCTGAAAGATGGAACAGTAGGCTTGCATGAATTTTCTGTGGCTCTCTTTCCTGTTTTGAAATGATTCCTGTGCAAGTACTAAGCCTCAAATTTGAGTTACTTCTTACAACTCACTGTACTGTGCATATGTACCAGTTCTGTTAGCATTAGTTTGAGATCTCCTCTGACACTTTCCATTACACAGTATGGAGATGCATGCTTTGGCCACCCTTTAGTTGCTACTTATAGTCTCAAAACTACTCTTTGATTTCACTCTTTAGTGTTCTACATCCAACTGTAAGAATGGAAACTATTATCATCCCTAACAATATCTTCCACCAGGAAGTGACAATCAAATGCTGGAGCAAATCATGTGGATGTTCCCTAGTTAATCTCTTGGAAAATCAGTCATACTGTTTAAACAATTGATATTATTCTGTGCCATAACCTGCCTGAATCTGCTTGAATGCTGAGGTGTGTTTCAGAAACTGCTTTTCCAGTAAATCAGCACTGAAGGGGATCATTCTGGCTGCCAAGTACTAAAGGAGTAACTCCAGCAGAGAGTAGTGATGAGCAGTCAGAGCATTTATCCACTCACTGATACAGGTGGATTAAGGACAGGATGCTGGTTCCCAGTGGTCTGCTCTTTTTCAGCCAGTCCACAAGGATGAAGATGCCTACCTGGCAATGCCACCTCCTGGCTCCAGCTCAGAAGGGCAATCTAGTGCAAAGTATTCACATGACACATCCCTTTGCTGTAATTTGCCACTGTGGCCCATTTTTTAATTTCTGTGATGGTCCAAGCTGGCATCTACCCTGTGTAAATATGAAAATCTTGATCTATCTCAGATAGAAGAGCAGTGGTTTTGGTTGGGAAATCTTTGACCAATGGTGAAGCTCCCTGGTTGATTCTCAGTTGTGAAATCTTAATGTCTTTTCCATTGGAACATTTCCATTTGCAACTGAATGGTGGAGCTAAATGATAACATTTATTTTAATAATTTTCTCTAGATCTTGATCCTGCAAATCTTATCCAAGCAATATGAGGAATTTGAATAATTCTGTTGAGGCTGATACAATAGCAAGTATAGCTATAAAGCTGCTTGCTATGTAAGAGTGATAAGAATAAATTTTAGACTGCAAAGATGATTTCTTCATGTTCCAGATTAACTAAAGATACCTTATTCAATACAAACAGTTGCAGTCCTAAAATAATTATTGACCTGACATTACAGTTGGCATAGCTGTTTCTGTACAAACCACCCAGTTAGGCCCAGTTGCAGGAATGAAACTTGTGTAATTATCTCTGCTGTACATACAAATGCACCAGCTGAACCTTACACCATCCCGTAATGTGTCAGAAAGGTAAACAGAAGTAGGATTCACTGATTTGAAGAAGAGAAAATTCCTAAATACAGCCAACTTCACAAAGAATGTCCCGCTGGTAGTTTCATTCATGTACTCGTGATTCAATTCCATTTTAATACTGTTCAGAACTATGAGACAATCTCACGGAAGAATAGGTGAGAAAAGTACAAGTGACTAATTCTGAGGCATTTCTTTCTCTGAAGAAAGTGCAAAAAAATGATGTTTTAGTTTCCATTTAGAAGCTCTACTGTATAGGAGTAGAGCTTTACCCTCTGTTATATTACAATTTGAGTGGCAACAATTCATGCAAGACTGTGGTGAGCCTGTTGCAGTCATTGGAGGAAAATGAAGAAAAAAATGGTCTACAATAGTAATGTCTGAGTTGCAAATTCGTTCTACTACAAGTAGAGTGTGGGAGAGGACAGAGTAAGGAGCCAGAAGCAATGCTATGAGCACGATTGCAGAGGGTATCCTAGTTGTCAAGTTATTCTCCTACGTTTCTGAGTGTGATCATTTAACTAAAATGCTCATTTGTTTATTTTAATGTGGTCTTTTCCATGTGCAAGAAACAAAGCACCCAGACAGGAAAAAACTTGCTCTTTATGTAAATGCATATTTTAATAATGTTTGTAATGTAATTTTTTTCAGCTGATACAGTTCTTTCTCAAACTTCAGACATATAAACAACCTAATGAGTCTGTATTTACTGCCTGAAGCTTTAAAAATATCTGTTAAACAAGTTCAAGCAACCCCCCCAAACCTTAAATCTTTTTATGCCAGATACTAAATCTCATGGCATAAGGATCCAGAGGCCAAAAGGGTATCATAGGGCAAATTGCAAACAGGGCCTCTAATTCCATTTGTCCTTGAATTTTATTGCACAACCTCTGTCTCTTTCCAAAAGGGTGCAAAAAGGAAGCTGAAGGAGCATGTTGAGAGTAAGACTGTGCTATGTCTCTGCATCATGTAGAGCTGCTACGCTGAGGAGCTCTGTAATGGCTAGTTACAGCAGCATAACTTTTGCACATCATAGCTTTCAGCTGCAGGAAAACAATTTCCCACTTCACCCTCCCCTTCAATTCATGTTGGTTTTCTCTCTTGCTAAGTCCATGCGTTCAGACTTTGAGCAGGACACAGAAGAGCTGAAAAGAATTTCCATTCATGCATTACCGCAGTGTTTAAGGACTTGTGCTTGGGAGAGATTCTAGGTGCCTTTAGGACCAGGACAAACTTACAGTAGGTTTTTTTTTAGGCAGGATGACCACGTATGCCATCTTCAGTATTTTCTTTTGTTCTACGTTTTAAGGACCATTGTGCATTCCCAGATGTGTGACAAAGCCTGGAAGACAGACACCTGATGCTTGTGCTAGGCTATGTAAGCCTCTGGAAAAAAGTCACTTCCAGATGCATGATATTGAGGCATTCTGTCTTCCACTGTTAATTGCACTTTAGCCAAGAGCTTGCTCTGTATCCCAACTCTTTCTTCTTAGCAGACCATCTTAGTTTATATGTATTCTTGCCTCTCCCAGACCCATCTCTACTACACAGGTGCTGAGTGCATCTCAAAATTTTGAGGAGGAAAAATCTCCACTCCAAGCAAAAAATAAGAAAATCACCACTGTTATTTTTTTATCCTATTTGATGTTGGAAAAAAATGAAGACTTTTAAAGTATTCCATCCAATCCTGTGGGGTATTAAATGGAGAGAAAGTAGGAGGGATTGTTGGTTTTACCTTTAAGAAAACAAAAGGCTGATAGGAAATGCATTTCCCAGATTTCTCCCATGTGAGATCTATATGAAGTCTCCTACATAGTGGGACATGGAGCAAGGACAGGGCTCTCCCGGGTTGCAAGGAGACTTCTTCAGAGCTGCTATTCCAGAGACAGCTCACAGCCCTATTTAGGCTTCATTAAGGACTGAGACGAGGGAAAGTACCCAGTCAACTGTAGATCCAAGCTGCCATCAGTGTACTGTACGCAAATTAAATCCATTTACTGTAAGCCCTTCTACAGGAGTTGCAGCTATGATTTTATTTAAAAAAAAAAAAAAAAAAAAAAAAGCCTGTCTTTTTCATGTGCTAAACATGGAATGGAAGATGTTTTACTGAAACTGAATTGAAAAAAAAAAAAACAAAACCAAAAAACACACAGTATTTTTCAGTTATAGCCATTACTTATACAAAATGAATGATCAAAACTAAGTAGCAAACTTGCATCTCTCTTTTGAGATTTCTATACACAAAGAAATTGGGTTATCTAAAAACACATTATAGTTTTGAAATATATTTCTGTATTCTAAATACTAGAATAAAACCAATTTGGTTTGAATTGTACTGTTATAGGAGGGACAAAATCCTTTTATCAGAGGTTCCTTTTTTTTTTTTCCTTTATATTTTTTGGTATCATTAAAGGTTTTCAAGCTTTGTTATTTGAATAAGATAAATATTAAGGTAACTAGGAAAACCAGC
Organism: Psilopsiagon aymara; assembly: GCA_024733675.1. Taxonomy (NCBI): domain Eukaryota; kingdom Metazoa; phylum Chordata; class Aves; order Psittaciformes; family Psittacidae; genus Psilopsiagon; species Psilopsiagon aymara. The sequence continues at coordinate 13,325 of JANRGW010021030.1, forward strand.
ATGTTTTAGAATTCTGCTTTTTGAGTGCTTTCCAAACAGACAAGGTAGTATCTGTATCCTATTATTCACTCGATGTATGAAATATAATAGAAGGAAGCTATTTCAGTCAGATTCCTTAAAAACTATTTGGCATAAAAATCCTGACACAGTGGAGATATTGTTTGTGGTACACCTCCAGGATCAAGATCAGTCCTTATGCCAAAGCATCACATTGTAGGAGAATCTTGGTTTCACAGAATAGAATAAAGCATATTTAAGAAAACCCTAAATGCTAAGCAAAACTATTTCACCCCCAGGTTTGTGGAAATTCTACCTCTTTTTGTCCTTGTTTGGTGAACAGGTGGCTTAAATAGCAAAGTGAGATGAATACCATATGTCAATTGAAACATGAAGTCGATATTTGAAAGTTCCTGGTGGAAGCTTACTAAGCAAAACTGACCAAATTTCAAAACCTTGAAGTCCCAGTTTACAAGTCTGGACTTCACTAGTGTGAACTCTTCTGAGCTGTACAAATGTTTTGGATGTGAAAAATGCGGACAGACATCTTGTGAAAATTGCTTGTTTCATTTCAGAATCTGTGTCCTTCAGACTTTTCTTATTTCCTTTCCTGAATCAGAGCCATGTGCATAAGGACATATGGCATTGCGCATTTGCTAATGGCCCCAAATCCTTCAGAGGGTGTGTCATAACCATGGTAACAAAAGTTTTAAAAAACTAAAAAATTAGTTTCCAATATGTTCTGTCACCCCCATTGGATTACATTCAATTAGTATAGAACTTAAAAGTTTTACTTGAAAATACATTACTTTTTTGACTTTTGGGGAGTTAAGCATCTCTGAATTTTTATTTTTGCACATTTTCTGATGAGGCAGAAATCCCAGGAGTTTGATTTATAAAAATTATCCACTCAAATTATGAGAGTTCAGATTTACAGTGACCAATTCAAACCTTTGTAACCCTGTTCCTATCATCGATTTGAGAATTACTTTTCTAAAAGCCATATTACATCATCATTAAATTAGGAGAAGAGCACAGACCTTTTTAAAGAAATGCTTCTCTTTTGCTAAATTCTTTTTGCTGATTTTTAAATATTCAGGGATTTCTTATGGGAATTTATGACTGAAGCTAGTGACTGTTCAGTTAACTCTAGTGAGTGTATAAAGTACCTTAGGTTATCAGAAAAGCTGAGTATTAAAAAAATTATGGATAACTCGTAGCTTAGCAGGACAGCTGGTTTTCTGTCTTGTTTTCATGATATTTTTGCTTTTTATTTCAAAAATAAAGGCAAACTTTGAGCCAAAAAGTTTTATTCCGTTCCTTTGAATTTCATGCTACTGAAAGGCTGTGCTTAGAGTTACGCTCAGAGAATTTTATGTGGGCTGGGAACTTCACATTATTTTATATGCACTGTGTATTGTTCTGAAGAAATGACAGATTCTGAGTCTTGATCTTGTTGCTGGGTCTGCCAGAGCCTCTATTTCTTGAACAAACTGCTGTCTTGGTGGCCATAGTGGACAGACAAGTGAAAAAGTAATCAGATTCATGGCCAGCAGGATACTTATTTAAGTGAAGTGTTTATCTTTACTTTTCTTCACTTAAGTGGTTTGTTTGGTTGGGGTTCTTTTTAACAACTGTGCTGAAAGGCATGACTGAAAGAGGATCACTTTGATGGTTGGTAAAAGGTCTATAAATTAATTGTCCAAGTGCCATTACATGATCTAGGCTTTAATCTAGTAAACGAAAGTCTATTAATAAACCACTTTTCATACTATACGAGCTGACCTGATAAAAATATTGCTGCATTTATTTTCCCCTTTTACTGACAGCCAATTTTGTAGCAAGCTAGCTGTATGCACCTAGTGAGATTTCAACAGATTGACAGCAAATTCTCTGCCTCTAGAGGCAGTAACCACTACTTCTATTAAGTTACTCAGTATTTCTCTACCTCACATTCTTTTCTATAAACTAAACCAGTATTTGTTATGGATAGAACTCTTTCATCCATAAGATGCAAAAAAGGCTTCTGCAGAAGTGGCAAATATAACTAGTCTTAATTTGCAAGTAGGTCAACGGGCCTGCTAGCATATGAACTTATTTACTCCATATCACATGATATGAGTTAGTAGAAGAATCATAGTCTACTATTCTTTTCTGCAAGTCTTTGATCAGCATGTTTTTCCACATTTACTGCTTTATTTTATAAATGATATTTGGAAGGAAAAGTTTCCAAACATTTCACATATTTAAGATGTTACTGATTTGAGTAGGTACTTAGTACAGTGTACTTCTTTGTATCTTCCATTCTAATTTTTACATGCCCTTTAGAGTCAAGAGAGCTCAGGATGCTAAGTACAAACCTAAAAGCTGAAGAAAAGCACAATCAACTGTGACATCATTAATTTAAGTCATCTTCCCAGACTAGCAGAAAGGCAGCAATGCAAGTGTATCTAAATACAACCCATTTTGGATTATTGTCATCATCCTGCCCAGTTGTCAGTTGCTGTGTGAATGCAGAAGTGTGTGAGTCTTCCATTGCTTTCACATCATATCTGACATCCCTGTGTATGGCATCCATTTAGTCTCTGGACTCTGTGTTTAGGCACATGAGCAATTTTCAGGAACCAAAGACACAGAGAATACTCCAGGACAGCATTATGCTGTCCTTTGTCTGCTTGCAATCTCCAGGTCTCATCGCAGCACCATTTCCATCAGTTAGGGTGATTTAATGGACAAAATGAATGTTTGAGACACTATCTTGATTCATTCTAGAAGCAGGATTCACCACCACCTCCCTCCTTAGCTAATTTATTTTTGATGTCTTAATATAACTTTTTTACCTAAATACCCAAAATCATGTTCATGTGAGTCTTCCAGGAGATGGAAATGTTAGCTTCCTTTATCAGTACTTTGTAACTAGGCACAAATGAAAAATCTGATGGGAGTCATTGCACCTGAAGGATTCTTTAAATTAAAGCACAGTCCCCTTGTGCTATTACCCAGATACACAGTGCTATGATGAGGAAACATTTTCTGCTGGAATGTTTATTACCTGTGTATTCCACAGCATCTGTTAAAGCTAGTCATTTTTAAATCATTAATTCTAAAAACTATGCAAGGTTTTAGAAGAAATAACGAAAGACTCTTTAGATTATTAAGACTATTTTTCAGTAACTCTAGAAATTTGGGAAAGTCTCCCAAAATGAAGTAAATCTATTATTGTGTCCATATTTTAGAAAAAATAATGGCAAGACCATAGCAATTACAGGCCTTCTAAACTGACCACAGATTAATCAGGTACCCAGCACGACATGAGATTAAAAAAGAATTAAGAAGAGTAATATAACTGATCCTACTGAACATGAACTTACAGAAACTTGCTTCATACATTTTTCCATCATGCATTTTTAAAAAAATTCAAAAAAAAAATTCAAAAAAAAACAAAAGAGAGGTTTTAAAGTTGGGGAGAGGAGGATGGGGAAGGGGGGGAGGAGGAGAGAGAGGGGTAGCTGATCAGAAACTGCATAATCTAATGAAGAAATGAAATTGATACTGAAGCATAAGTAATATTCATTAAATGAATGAAAAAGCTTTCTAACTGTTCAGTAAAAATATGAAACAGGAAAGACTATTGATCAGTTCTTGTCCCTTCTTACTTAATCTTTCTATCTATAATCTGAAAATAGTATTGATAAAATCAGTGATTACTAAAAGATAGGGAAAGGGTGATCTATAAAGAAGATGGTTCTCTGACTAATGGGCATGTTGATAAACACGAAATACTGGGGGAAAAAACATTTTTTGTGAAAGGTAGTCACAACTCGCAAAGCTACGGAACTTTTTTGAGGGAGTCAAAGCCTATATAGAGAAATATTTAATTGATCTAACCTTCTTAAATATCCAAAAGATGTTCAAAAAAACTCATTTTCAAAGGTGTTTTAAGGGAAGGTTCTTGAATAAACATTTTTTTAACAGATGGTAAGAGTAAATGTTCAGTGTTCATAAAAAGAATCAAAATCATTCAAGGAGTTTCAAAGGGATCTGCGTTAAACAATCATCTGAAAAGGACATAATATTTAGGCAATAAGTTTGATGTGATGGTATTAAGGTGTTTAGAATAGTAAAGACAACTATACAAAAGATATAACTGAAAGATCTGTTGGTAGAACGGCAAACTCTGGATACTAAATATGTATTTGGAAATAAAAACCAGGCAATTTAATTAAAGGAAAATCCATCAGTAGCAGTTAACTGTCAGGACAGTACTTAGAAAATTCTCATGTCATGGTACTGTTGGGGACTGGGAGAATACTCTCATAAAAAGTACTGCTACTGGACTCTACTATATTCCTTTAAGCATGTATTATTTACCACCAAAGCTGTTTTAGGCTTTTGTACTAAGCCAGGAGGAGCTCAAATGCAGTTCAGCAGTTTGACAATATATATAGATGTTTGCTGCATCTGAGGAATTTACAGGTAAAAACACATCTAATGAGATTTTCCCTGGGAAAATCACCTTTGGGTCATCATGTCACCCCTGCCAAGAAGATAAGCACTGCTGTCAAAGAAAGAATATTTGGCTAAATGGCATGGTTATATGGCTGTAGGTGAGAAGGCAAAATAGCTTCCTTTGTAAACCAGGCATAAGAAAGCACCCATTTCTATATGGTAGAATATAAAGTGTAAATGGTTATGTTAAAATATAAGTGTAAAGGAGCAAATAGATAGTCATTTCCCTGCTAGCAAAGCAGTAGCTTGGAAAAGACCAAGTACCATATAAGCAACTGAACATGACCCTCTGCAATGCTTCTGTAGCCAAAGAAAGAGGATTTTTTCTGTATCACAGTCCTTTTTACCTATTCCTAAAAGATTGGTCAAATTGACCTAAATGACACTCAGTCATCTGAATGCCATTTCAGATAACAAGATTTATTATTGAAGAGGATACATATTTTCACTGAAGAAAATTTAAACTCACTAAGACCAATAAATAAATGAACTGAATTCAGGTCATTTATCATTTTGGTTAGATTTGGCTCAGTACCAGAAAGATTATGAGAATGACAATGTTACCTCTTCATATTGAGAAGAATCTAAATCTTTGCTACTTTCTCCCAACCATAGACCTAACTACAAATGTGTGTCTGCAGAGCTCTGAAAGGGAAAGTGACAACCCTTAAGAAAATAATGTGCATGGTAAGTACAAGATTTCTAAGCACTTTCAGATTGGCAAAATTTAAAAGCTCACTTAGAACAAGTCTCTGCATTACACTTTAGTGACCTATTTCCACATGAAAAGGCACTTTTTAACCCCATATATTTCGTATTTGTTAAAAAAAAAAAAAGGGTTGAAAAGAATTTTTCTCTTTCTCTTTAAGACACATAGATTTTAACAGCTTTCCTCAAGCTTTACGCAACCTTGTGAAAAATCATCTTCCAGACAGATCCTATTAGCAAGAAATTTCAACTAGAATTGAATGCATAAATGACACCAAAGCACCCAGTGACACCTACAGGGAAATGCTTTGTGACATTGAGTCTGCCACATATGTTCAGCATTTATGTTTTTTACACCATTTCAGCGGGAAGGGTTAAACATAAATTTACAGCTTTTTCTGCTAGATCTGCTAGTCCAAGAGCTAAGCTGGAATTTTGGAGACTTGTGGCATCTAAATGTTGCCACAAGTATTTTGAACAACATACTCTCTCAGTGAGTCAAACTAGAAAATTCCTGAGTACACCATGAAGGCTGAAGTTAAATATTACTTAACAGAGGTCTAAGGGGGGATAAAAAAGACAGTGTAATGCCAACCCCACTGCTATTAATATAGATCATATTATGAAAACTGGTATATTTTTCTGTGGCTGGACATTAAAGCATAAAGACAGACAACAGATCAAGACATTTCTCACTACATTCTAGGACTGCAAAATATCCTCAAAAAATCAAGTTAATATGATATACATTTTGAAGTTACTGGTTTCTGAATGACAGCTGAAGCATTCATATTTATTTCTATACAACTTTCCTTTGCTTCTCCCTCCTTTACTTTCCTCTCCTTTTTTTCTTTCCATATCTCTAGAAAGAAAAAAAATCTATTGCTTTACGAAAAGATTAATAGTAGAGTTTATTCAACAAGGTTATGGAATATAGATTTCCTTGGCTTACTCTTCATCCATAGACACTAGAGAGGGATAAAACCTGCTGAAATATGTAACACTAGATTTTGTGAATACAAGGCCTCAAGAAGCTACAATATTGCTCACTCTAAGCCACTGCATTCTCATAAATCAGCCAGTGATCATTTGAAGGCTTGCTTTTTGCATAATAACATTGCAAGAATGCTTACAAAATAGTTTTATTGTGAGCATTAAAATTACTGTGTAATGAAACAATATATCAATATATAATTAAAAGGCTTTTCTTTGATAATATTCTTTATTTTAAAATAATTGAGCACATAATAACTATACAAAAATTCCTTTTAGGGATAAACTTTTTGAGTATTTACTTTTTTTTCCAGGAGGGTATTTGAGATATCCCTTGTTCATGTTTAATAAAGCTGCATAGTTACACACTAACAGACTATAAATGGTGGGTTATTTTGCAGGAAGCATAGTTCAGTATGTTGTTCAAATAACCTGAGTCACTAACTGGGCTTCATTAGGCTTCATCAAGCTTAGTATCCTTTGCTGCAATTGCTACCTAAAAAGATGTGATAATCTTTACCATGGTACAGAATGGTGAATGAGATGCACTGCTATGAATGGAGGAATCAAGAGCTGGAGTAAAGGTGCAAGACGCTGCTGGTGTTAAACTTTGTAATTCTGTTTGTCTGTAGCCCTTCTCCTGAAATACCAACTCCGGCATCTTCTAATCCGACAGAAGTAGTTCACCAACCTTTTCCTGTCAACATCAAGTCTTCCATGTTGTAAAAAAAATAAATCAGGGAGACTTTTCACTCCCATGCGTATTTCAAGTGTAGCACCCCTTCCTGCTACCTCTTTCAACCCTTTTGGTTTTGTCTGCCACTTCACAGTATTAGGATGCCCTGAGACAGTATCAATAGCTGGCCCAGAATTTCTGTGTCAATTTATTCCTGGTGAAAAAAAGGACCAAAAGGACCAACTACAGGACCCCCTGGCTCCACTCACCTGTTTTTTCAGGGAAAAGACTTGGCCAGGGAAAAATTCAACATCCCCACTAGCAGCTAGTGCTCACGATTGTTTTTCAGTCATACCTTGTATGAGCTGGGCAAGGTCTGAAGACAGCTAGATAGGAGAGGTTAACTACATGGGTACCCTGCCCTGCACCAGAGACTGGAAGATTCAATGAGATGAACACACTGTGGCAATGCTGCCCAATTTATTTGCAGCAATACAATTTTCATGTAATTTCTGCAGTGCAATTTCCATGTGAGTGCTTTATTTTCACCATGTTTGCTTCCAGTTTAGAGACAGGCCACATGGTAAAGTTCTACTGACTCCTGTTTTTGTCATTATAAACCCTTCTGCCATTACAGGAACCAGAGCAAACAAAGATTATAAAACCCCTTTTGCTATTTAAATGCTCTATTTCCAGCAAACTCCTAGCAATTTGTTATTTTGACCTTTGCACATATATTCTCAGACTGGAGATGGGAGGGGCCAGCCTCATGCAGATACAGGGAAACAGAGCTATAAAGAGTCATGTGCAGAGAGGGAGCAGACTTAGGTGTTAATTCCCAGACATTCTGCTTTTTTCTTTTTCTCTTTTTTTCTTTTTTTCTTTGAGTAGAGAAATGTGTTTCTTTTAAAAAAATACATGATGTTCACTGTTAGGTGACAGCTGGATTCCAGTTTGAAGGGGAGCTAGGGATCTTGTCCTTAATCCTCTATTTTGTAGGGTTTTGTGTATAAATAAATGTACGTGGTACTATCACAAGCTTCCAGACCACATTTTGGAAAACACTGGACAATGAGGTCTCTTACAAACAAGAATGGAGTGAACAGAGGCTTGATCATAAGGGGAGTGAGATGAAGATGGGGTGCAGCCAGCTCTGGCACCATGAGAGCAGGAGTACTCACTGTGGGCATGAATGAAGGAGAATGGATCTAGTACCGTCTGCCGCTTCTGCAAATTCATTCTTGCAAGCTGTAGTCCGAGAACTGAAGGCTGATAACTGAAGAATCAAACCATGGCTTTGCTTGTACAAATTACATCCAGAGAACTGCTTATACACACACATGACTTTCATAACATGCCTATTAGCAGATCTAGATCTGTTCCAGGTTAAAAACACATGCTAATGTACAGTTCCTCAGAAGTGATTTCCTTAGCTGCGTTAGAGAAATGGGACCTGAAGGGCAGGGAAAAGGGGAGTTCACCTGTTGGAAAATATGCCCCATTCCAGGTGTGCACATGAACTGGTGGAAGGGCAACTTCAGCTTATGAATACACCGTGCTTCAGGCATCCACTGGGGTTACTAGCACTAGTTCTTTCAGATCTGCTTCCAATACCCCTGGTACTACTTGAAGAGTAAAGAGAATATTTCAATCAGCTGCCACAGACAACCACAGACTGTAGTTTTTGCAGCCAGAAGAATTTTAAAACAGTTATTTTTGCCAGTTTAAATAGAGGGGGTATGCCATCAGTAGAAAGCAACATTTTGTAATGGTATGATATGGTATGATATGATCTCCTCGCAGCATAACATGGACAGCTGTAAGCATGGTGAGGCAGGCAGCTCCTGGAGGCAGCAGATAGTCCTGGGCCTACTGTCTACTTTCCCCTTTTTGGAGACGCTGTACTACTGAGGGCTGGTGCTCTGTGTACAAGTAAAGGATCCTCCTCCATAGGAGCAGTTTCCCAAAGAGGAAAATATTTTGGGCAGAGCCACCAAAAAAAGAAAATATTCAAGTCCCCTGTGCTCTCCCCTCAGCTCTTTAGTGAATTCTGCCTTTTCCCCCACTTCTCCCTCCGACTTCCACTGCAAGATTCCCACCCTGGTCCTGGCATCCCATTGCTGGCAAGAAAATTGAGTTTTCTCTGCAGCCATTGAGAATCTCTGAGCCTACTTTAATCAAACAGAATTTTCCATCTTGCTTTCATGCTTCCTTTTAACTAAGCTCTATTAATTGGTCATTAATGCTCTCACTGTTTTGACTTCAGTTATGGCAGTGCTATTTTGGCACCCTGAACCCTGCCCTGGGGCTGATTCTGGTGAGTAGCCAGGGGTTGACTCTTGTCACCACAGGCCTTAAGGGAACAGTAGTGTGACAAAGGCCAGGGTCCACAGAGCATCACCTCCTCTGGTTAAGCAGAAGCTTCTATTAATATATGCAAGGTTTGATACAAGGCTTGGACATTACAAGGCTAATGCTGTAACTGAAGCAGATCTTTAATAACCTCTCTTTGATCAGTTGTCCTTGATCCCACACATGACTGAACAAGGTAAACCACCTGGAACAAGAAGGAGAAGGTTTGCAAAGAAATGGAATGGACTTTTAATTTGCCATGTTTAGTATAGGAGAGGAATGGCTGCACTGTTTGGGTATTCACAAAATCCTTATTCAAGCACATGCATTCAATAATCAGGTGGCTTTTCAATAGCACAGTCCAAATGATCTGCCTAGCTTGGTCGTCATATTTCCTGGCAGTGACATTCTGGCTGTCACAAATTATGGTATGTTATTGTCTATTTATTATCTATCTTTTCAAGGATGAAAATATTCCTCCTAGACAAGGCGTAACATATGATATGATAAACTGTGCAGTTATGGAAGTTTACAACCCCTTGCTATTAATAAGTGGGGTGGGCAGCGTCCCTTATATCAGAACATCCGCCTTTGAAATACAAAGTAACCGCAACACATGATCTGTCAAAAACTATCATGATGATAAACAATGGGGTGAGCTCCAAAATAAATAAATAAACACTGCCAAAGAAATTATTTGCATATTTTTCTCTCTCCCCAACCAGTGCTTGAAAAATGTCCTCATTCAGTGTGCTTGCTCATCCACGCAGCTGCCAGCTGTGCCTCCTTCCTTCAGCAGTAGTCACATGTTACACGGTTTGTGATACCGAGTCCATATTGCTGCAGAAACCTAAGCCATCAAATACAACTCTCTCTGGTCCTTTAGAATTTGTGTGGAATTATGATTTCAGCACTGCGACTAAAATTTGACATTCAGTTGAAGAATCTGGCATGCAGGAAACCAAGACAGACAGAGTACATGCAAAAATGTCCAGACACTAAGAGACATCTCCAGCAATCCTCATGTAATTAACATAAATCTGGGCTGCCAAAAGTACTAACAGCACTTGAAGCAGCTTTGAAATCCCAAATGCATGACTTCTAAATTTAGAGCTCTGTTCTTACTATATTCTGTTATGCACATGTTTAGATTTCTGTTGATTGTTTGCAGAGGAAAAAGAATGTAAAGGTTACTTGTTTAGAGTGAAACCATGGCCTACAACTGCAACTCAGTATTGAAGGATGAAGAAAAACTACCTTGCCAATGCAGGAATTTAAAGTGGCATTGTGATTCACAAGGAACTAAGAACTGAGGCAGCTGCTCTGCTCTTAAAGAGGGTGAGGCTGGCGATGGTGATAGCGATAGCGGTGTTTGCTACTATACACAGTCTGCCTCGTTCCCTGTGCCTTCCCTTTTGCAGATGCTAAAAGAAATGGTAGTCCGCACAGCTGTTACACTCCCTGACTCTGAGATCCTAACCATAGCTGTCCCCTGTTTGGATGGCACAGATATGGGAGATAAAATTAGAGCGTGGTGTAGCGGAACTGCAGAACATTGAAATGGACACTGAACAGAAACAGATCTCAAATATGGAAGAAGAAGGTAAGGACCAACATAGATTTTTTTCTTATTTAGGAGCATCACCATTCCAATTCTGGTACTCAGTAGATACCCTGATGTTTCACATCCCCCTTAACATGTCACAGACAGCTAAATTTGGCTACAATTCAGTTGTTTGGCACCACCTAATTATCCATAAGGTCTGAATTTTTAATTTGCGTATTTGTTACAGGGCTTCTACTTCAGCAATTCCCCTCGGACATTTCTCACATGGCTTTTTAAGGCGCATCTGTACCATTACATAGCTGATAGAAGGGACATATATCCTACTCCTGTTATTTCATCTTTTATTTTTTTGGAGGGGGGTGGGGGAGGCAGTATTTCCTGTGTGGGAGGAGATCAATAAAATATCATACTATGTATCTATTTTCTGAAAACTTAAATATTTTTGCTTTCTTTAATGTGTGCTTTTGCATGTTCTTCTGTAATGATGAGGTGGTTTTTCTTTTTAATTATGTATGCTTTTACACCATTATGAGTCCTGAGATTTCTTTTCTTATTTTTTTAAAACTTAACTATTCTTTTGTAAATCTATTAAATCAGTAAAATATATTTTGACTGGAAAATGCAATTGTAATTGTTGGTCAATATCATAAAGTTTCTCCCTTTTCTCTGTTTCTTTGGGGCAATTCTATCAAAATTGTCTCCTTTTCTCAGCAGCCTGAAAATTATGTTTTCTAAAGTTTAAATTCTTTTTATACCACCATCTCTTCCTTTTCTTTGTAAAAAAAAAATAGCAGCAGTCTGAATGAGAAAGACCATGTACTTAGTGGACTGCACAGATATTATAGAAAGAGGCAGATTGCATGATTCTAATGGATACCATCTCAGTAGTAGAGGGAATAATCTCTAGGTAAGGTATTAGGTTGCTGTTAATGTAACCATGAAGGCAGAGGGTGGTAACAGGATAATCCTAGTAGATATACTCAAGTGTTTAAACCAGTTTTATGGTATCCTTCACACGATAATGTAAGCAAAAGGGTCAGATAAGGAACACATTTTTAACCATTTGCATGTTAGTGAGAGGAGCCTAGACAATAAAAATAACAGCTGGAGATACTCTTTCCTGAAAGGGAAAATTCTGCATTTGGTACTGGAAATATGATAAGATGGCTGTTATGACTAAAATAACCTTTTGTACTTCCAGTTTCTTCCATAAGGATAAAATGGGGAAAAAAAGCACAGACAGGGAATTCACATCAAAGACACTCTTAGTTGTTTCTGATAGCTCAGAATGGGAGGCAAATGTTATGGATGAAACATCTACATAGCAAAAAAAAAAAAAAAAATAATCAAATAAAATACTGGCCTGTTTGTAGAATCCACAATAGAAAACCTACTCAGTATATAACAGCTTGCACTGGTTTTTAACATCTGCCCATAATGTGTAACAAAGCTAAAAATTTTAATAGGAGTGACTTCATCCTGGAAGATGCTTGCTCATCATCTCATGCATCACAAAAAATTTCCAGAATTTCTAAAAATAATAAATGGTAATATCTTTATGCAGAAACTCTTGAACTCAGAAAAGATAACTCAGTTTTTGATCTTATTTAAATGAAATAAGAGCTAGTTACTACCATGAAGAAACTGGTTTTCTAGGTATAGACAGAATGACCTGACTGCATTTACCTTGTGCAGAGAGAACATATCACCAAACTATATACATATATAGGTGAAGTTAGTGCAGACCAAGTTATGGTGTACTGCTCACTGAAAAAGTCATTAGTGTATCACATGTTTAAAATGTTAAGTATTGGCAAAATACGGGAACTATCAAAAAATAAAATCCTGGCTACCCTCAAGCATGGTTCACAAATAAAACAAATTATACTTAGCAAGAAGCTATCCTAGGTAAAATATTGAAAACAAAATAGAGTATAAAATATTAATGCAAAACCTGAATAAATAACAAAATATTATGGGCTACAAGTTGAAATACACTCAGCAAGAAGAAAGGACTGTATGTCCAAAAGCTTGTATGTTTTTTCATTTACATATGTTAATTTAGTAAAAATGTCCCCACTCCCTGCAAAATTTGCACTAAATGTATCCTCAAATAACCATGCCTACAACAATATGTAATAACAAAAGGAATTTAAATGCAGAGGACAAAATAAAACCTTAGGTTGAGTATGCTTATTCTGGATTGCAAGCTGCAGCTACATGCATATGTTTCATTGGTATTTTCGAGATTGTCACTTTAATAAAACACTATACCAAACACGTTCAGTAAAGTGCCAGGTACTGAGTGTTTACCACCTTCGAAGGATAGCACATGTGGAGACATATGCTAAAATGGTATAGTTTCAAATTAGTGTATCTTATGAAAATACTTTACATGCAAAAGCCTCATTGAAACTAATAGACTTTTGAAAAATCACTATTCTGGTTTAGTAAATATATGAAAAATGTGGAATTTTCAAGGTATTGAAAAATTTTCTGTACCAATACAATTCTGACAGAAGGTTCACCCAACTTGGTTCAACTAAATTTAGGATTCTATTTACAGATCAGCTCGGGTGAAAGAATTGTTGCCAAACAACTATTTTCATCAAGATTACAAGTTTAATCAGTGTGTGCCACCATAATAAACATTAGTTTCTCCAGAGAGTAAGACACTTGAAAATTGACAGAAACTAAACAGGTCTGGTTAAAACTAGTTAATTAAAAGATCTTGGACTAGCTACTCCTCTTTCTAAGCAAGTCTATTAGGGATTTCTTTATGTCATATGGCAAATCATCTAAAGATGGTAAAAAATATTTTTTAATAATTTTTGTAGATAATGCAAAGGTTAGTGATGTAGAAAATGAAGAGGATCATCAAGAATGACTCAAATAATCTGCTTAAAATGCCACAGCTCACCCACGCCCCCCCCCCCCCCCCCCC